>QWTY01004247.1:0-12941 GCA_008033365.1 Pseudorectes ferrugineus
CTCCATTTTTCTTGCAAGTTCCATTCAAATAATACTACTTAAGGGTAGTTGCCTGTTCTCCTTGAGTTTTGATGCATGAAGGTCCAAAAAAAAAAAAAAAAAAAACCAAAAAAAAAAACCAACCAAAAAAAAGAAAACCAAACTGGTTTTTGCAAGGGAATGTCCCAGAGGAAAAATCTCTGGATGGGGTTAAGATTTCTATTGACAACAGACAGGCAAAAGCTTGTGAGGAACCTGCCCCATGCAGCTGCTGGGAGAAGGTGCAGAGGTGCAAATACCGAGCTGCAGTGTTGGCCAGGAACACATCCAGGAGGTGCCAGGAACACATCCTGCTGGAGGTGCAGGAGCTACAGCTCCCTCCTTTTTCTAAATGCGTGGTCCCAAAACCTGAAGCAGAGCCTGGGGAGCAGACTCCTACAACTACTGGCAGAGCAACGTGCCAGCACTGTGCCCAGAACACCGTGACCGTGTTTTCTGTGTGTGTGCCCTCCCCTCGCAGAGAATCAGCCCTTTGTCTGAACAACTCCTTTCTCCTTTTCTTTTCTTTCTGAAGTTTTCAGTTGGCGACTGGGAAGAGGGGAGGGGGAAGGGGAGGGGGGGGGCAAGCTGCAAAGATGAAGCAGCTCATGAAAAGAAAGCTGCTGAATAGGCAGATTGTTTTATCTGGATGGGTTTTGTGTTCCTGACTCTGTGTTGCAAGGGAAGGTACAGTACAAACAGTGTTCTGGCTCACACGCTCCTGCTCCAGCCAGGAGATCGCTCTTTCTCCTGCTGCTGCTGCTGCTCAAAAGCCCTGAGCGTGTGTTATCTTTTTCCCCCTCCCCCTGAAGATATCTGTTCGCTGCTGATGGCATTTCTGTTTAGCAAGGGCTGTGTTTACACTGTAAGAAATGTGAACATGTCCCAAGGACTCTGCAGCTTTGTGCGCCCCCGCAAAGCGGTATTTCCTATGGCTGCTGACTCCAAAAGGGTCCTATGTTCCCAGCCTCGTTTGCTTAACAGTCTGGAGGGAAACCTGGAAAGCTGAGGATAAAACATCTAAGTGAGCTTTAGGAGGAAATGTGGAAGCCCAGGCTTGGAGTGGGGATCCCAAATTACCCTGCATTGGCTGAATCTTCTCCTGCTTCTCTCTTCTTCCATCAGAAAAACTTTAGGAACAGCTGAGGCTCTGGTCAGCTGGTGGTTGCTTTGGTTGCCCATGTAATCCCAGGCTCCAACACGAGATGTGTTGATAGTCTTTGAAATGGAGAGGCGATGGCCTCCGTTTTATAAAGGTCATCAGGCATCTGGTACATGCTGAAGGGATTTTGTGCAGGCAAAAGAGCAAAAAAGGGTGTATAAATTTTTAAAGGAAGAAAAGAAGAGGGAAAAAAAAATTATGGTAAATTTAGTGCTTCAGGTTCAACATGGCAGGGAGGGACAGGAGGTGGGATGTGTGTGTCCAGGCAAAATAATCCTGATTAAATAAGTCCTGTTGATTCAGGGCCCTTGAAAAGAGAATTCCTCATCTGATCTGGTTTGTTTTTTTCACATCCTGAACTGTGTCAGTGAGACACTGAAACCCTCATCAGTGGCGGGGGGGAAAGGAATGTGGCTGCTGGCCTCCTCTGTGCTGAAATTGTAATTGAAGAATAAGGGGGTTTTTAGGGCTGCTAGAAGTTTTCTGGTGTTTCATCTGAGAATAAAGTGCTAATGCATCCCCCCGCTGAAAGGTAGGAAGCCAGTGAGCAGGACTCTCCTCAAACACAATGGCTCTATCTTGCTCTGTTATGCCACAAAGGAGTGGCTTGCTTAATCTCCGAAATTAATAGAGCAGAGAGGAAACGGCTCTTAAAGAGATGTGTGTCTGCTTCCTTCCTGTGCGGAGCGCGGGGAGCCCGGGGCGCCGAGGCAATGTCATTTCACATAACTAGAGGGCTCTTCTTATAAAGGACAATTACTGTAAGTGTAGCGAGGCTGGAATTTTTGACTTTTCAGGGTTTTTTTCCCTTCTAGGGTGGCGGGGATTTTTGTTTAAAACCTGGTATATTATTTTGGTGGAAGATGATGCTGTGAGAGTTTGTCCCACATTTGCTTTCTCAAGAGATTGATTTTTTTTCTTTTCTTTGGGGGGGTGTCCGCCTCTTGTTTAGTGACATCAGAGAAACCAGCCTGCTGCTCCATTCCCTGCCACGCTTAGTACAACACTCTAAATGTGTTTTGAGCTCTTGTCCTAGGAGAATGTCAGTTCAACCAGAATTAACGGAGTGTATTCTAGTAGAACAGCTCCTTTTTCACACTGTGTTGGCCCTTTATAGCAGTGTGTTACTCTTGGTGTGAAGCCAAATCGACTGATAAGCAATGCACTAGATTTTCCTGCACGTGGTCAAGGCTGTTTGCATCTATACAAACATTTTTAGCTTTAGGAAAAAGGTCTAGTGCTCACAAAACTAAACCCCACCTAGCCCCTGTCACTTCAGAGGGAGGGAGAGAGAAAAACTGGCTTGCCAAGAAGCCTTCAGGATTTTTTAATTGCTTCAGGGAGAAAGATGGGGAGACCAGGAAGAGATGCCGTGGGGACCAGGGCTCCCGGGTACCGTGCTGCCTCCAGCCCATTTGATTTGAGAACAGGGGGATGCTGCTCAGCGTGTTTCAGGAACTGACTTTAGTTGGGCAGATGAAGCTTTGCTCTGCTTTCATTCCTTAACTTTTGTTAATAATTCACGTGTGATGCTGCACAGTAGAAATATACCTCCAACTCTGCACTTGAAACTGCTGTCTAGAGCAGCATAACATAATCCAGCCATGTTGTGTATCTTGTGCATTTATTAAAAAGAAAGGGTGTGTGGATTGTGTGGGTTTTGAGTCACAATCAGGGGGAATCTGTAATAAAATTACTATCTATAAACTGCAGGACAGTTTGTTCCCTCCTAGCAACATGATGTATTTTACATATGAACAATAGTAGGTTGCTTTGCAGAAAATGTGTTTTTGATATTAAGATTATCAGTGCTGCCACCCCTCGTCCCTCATTTATTATTGGACTCACCGCAGCAAAACTGCCAAGTTCTCAGTGCTTTTTCAGCTTTCATTCAGCCGCATGATTTGTAATGACTGTGGTGAGCTGGGGAAAGGAGGAAGTTTAAATTTGGGCAGTTGTGCATCTATCCACAGCTAACGAGGCATCTAATTTCTCTGCAAATCCAATACAGCTTTACCACAGCCCTGGCTGTAAGTTCAAGTATTCTGTAGTATTTTTCAATATTTTTCTGCACCTTTGCCATTGTCTGTGTGTTTTAAGCTCCATCTATTTTGGATTTTATTTATCTGAAGGATGAGGTGGAGAACTGGCTTGTATCAGTGCTGGTCACCAGTGGTGAGGGAGGCTCAGCAACCTTGGGCTGCCTGACCCCACATTGCCCACGGCCGCTCTAACCAGGTACTGGAAAGGGCCAGTACTCAGTGGGGATTGTATTGCTGCAGTGTCCTTTTCCTTTTGATGCCTTTTCAGGAGCCCTGAGTAGCTACATCCATCTGTCCCAACCATCACTTCAATGCCCTGCACAAAATCCCCCTTCCAAGCGTGGCTAAATCTCAGCTTCAGAGTCCCTGCAGGCTCCTGGGGGCAGGGACCAGCTTTTCTCCTGGTTTCAGGCAGGTACCCAGCCTCAGCCATTGTGACCTTGTCTGTCTTGCAAGGAATTATTGTGCTCCACGCAATACTGCCTGAGAACGGGCGGCAGCACGGCACAAGGTGGGATGGCTACAGTTTAAAATAGAAGATGGCATAATGAAGTTCTTAGGCTAAATGCCAGTGTAAAATTAGCATTTAACCTCCCCCTTAGAATTTGCCTGTTAATTAGGTATCACTGTCTATATTGGCATCATTTTTAGAAGTTGTTACAGCAATATTAACATGACTGAAATGCATTGCATGAAATTATATTATGCATCAAAGTTTTCTCCTGGTGGGGGCTTAGATCATCCAGCCCAGCTGGGAATGGTATTATTTTACTTGTTCTAATATAGACATCTAGACACATACACAGCCCTCAGACTTAAAGGAATGTGTCTGCAAGGTAAAATAATAAGCGTATACCAGACAGTCCACGGGATTAGAAGGCTATTTAAATGAGAAGAAAAAGGGTGGGGCAGAGATGAGAAGGGAAGGAATTCTGTGCCTTGTGACAATACCCTATTTCACCTTCCAGCTGGGACTTCTCAAACTGAATCAGGGCACTGAACTTTTTCTTCACATATCAACCTATAAAGCCAGGTGTTAGCATCCCAGAGCAGGCTGGATAGAGGATTTCCATTTCCTCCTTTCTTTGGACTTTTTTCTTTTAATAAATCTTAATGCAGTGCCTTTCATGCATTTTGATATCAAGTTTCCCCAACTTGCAAAAAGTTTCACTTCTGGTTGTTTCCCCAAAATAGATGTATAGATGTGGCACTGAACTGTTGTTGTTGGGCCTCCCTCTGCTCCAGGACCTTTCTGAAATCCTGGAAAAGTCTGGGGTCCACCATGTGCAGGGCTGCCTGTTCTTGCAATGCCTCCCATTCTCATGTAGTCATTGTCTTTCTTTGGGGAACCCCCATGATGTGGGGTCCCATCCAACTGGTCTATGATAGTTCTGCCCATTTTACTTCCCCAGCTCTGTTTCTTTTCTCCCTCCTCACCAGCACAGAGTTAGAGGGATGCAGGCTCTAGGGTCTTGTGCCATGCACCACAGGAGTACCAGAAGGCAGGCAATTTGCATTTTAATAACTCCCTCATTATGTATTTGTCTGATCCTGTCAATATTTTGCATTTTTTAAATTTTGCTGACTGCAGACATTGTGGGCTATCAAGTCGATAATTAGATTGCCTTATTTTAAACACCTCGGTTATAAATCAGAGCAGCCCAATTCTGTAGCCCAGTGCTGTGTCTGGAGAGCAGCTGGCCTATATGTGAAAGGCAAAAGATTTGAGCAGAGCATTGCACACAGATTTGCTGTTGTTAGGAATGCCTTCAGGAACATACTTAAAATGGGGAGGGGGGGGTCGATCCTTTATCAGAAACAAATATTACAGAAATTAAATCTTTGTCACAGGACATAGCATCACTTTGCCTGTCAAGTGAGTGTGGTTCTTCCCACACCAAGTAGGAATGTTGTAAACCTCACCTTCATTTTATTCCACCTGCCTAATGAGGTGGGGTGTTTTGTTTCACCTAAAGGCTGAGCTAATGGCAGAAGCATTAAATGCAAATTGCACCTTGAGGACCCCCCTTGAATCACACAGCACAGCTTGCACTGCCATTGGTGCTGGGCTTATCTCAATTGTTGTCTAAGGCATTGGAATTATAAATGTTTGTGTTGAACATGTACTTTCTCTTCTGTGTAGTGCAGTTATTTGTATTGCACGTGGGGTTTGAAAGAAGTCAAATACGGAGAGTGCAGAAACAACAAAATCTCTGTTCATGTCTAGATGCACAGGTATGCGGAAAGTGAGGGTAAGTGCTGGTGTTGTTGTAAAAGATGTGGAGATCATTTCATCCTCAAAAGAGCAAACTGTGAGTGGATACACAGAGAAATGCCCACTGAAACCAGCAGCAAAGTTTCCAGTTGTTTCGCCAGCTCAGGTCCAGTTATAAAACCGAATACAGATTGTTCTGAGTATAGAATATCCTCAAGACAGATTTCAGAGATGAAAAGCCCAAGTTCTGCTTTTATTTTTAAAAATATTACTGATGAGCACTGAGATACCCAAACAGAAATGTGTTTGATGCATGGGGCAGGGGAGAGCCGGACCTGATAAGATCTGCAGTTGGCACTGGAATGTGGCAAAATGGATGCTGGGAGGGCATCTGCACAAAGGAACCCCCAGGAACAGGTGAGCACAGACAAGGGCAAGGTTTGCTTCTTTAAATTTGCATCAGGAACCAAGGGAAAGTTGTGTGCAGATCCATGGGAGAGGGAGGCAAAGCATTATTAGAAGCTGCATTATTTTGCTTACTGTAAATAGCTTTTTGTTCGGCATGGAAAGACAGCAGCTCTTCCTGGGGTTGTTTGCTGTTCTTGCATGACTGCTTGATGGTTCAGCTTGTTAATGGACCAGGTTTCTATTAAAAGTGTTTAGCTGCTTGACAGCCATGTGCTTCAGGAGCCAGGAGCTTACTATGTGCTGGTGGAGGCTGCCACTGTTTTCTTATATGGAGATAGACACGTTTTTAAGGGGTAATAGAAATTCCTCCTGCTTCTTGGATTGCTGTTAGAGTTAGGCACAAATCATTAGAAAATAGTGGAAATGTACTTGAGGTTAATTCTTCTTCCTTCCCATTCAATCCATGAGCTTCTGCATATTTTAGGGGAAAAAAAATTTGGCCTCTTTCAGAAAACCCAAAACTAATGTGGGTCAGTGAGAGATCCAGACCGTGGCAATGTGAGAGCTGTCCAGGAATCCCATAACAGCTCCATTTTGGCATAATGAAATGGGCAGTCCCGAAGAGCCCATTTTCTCTGGGTGGGTTTCAAAGAGTGGTTTTCAGAGTTGTTGTGCAAGAGCTGCCCAAGGTGCCCTCCTGTCCCAGCCCCATCCCAAGAGGCACCCCAGCACCCTGAGCCCCGGGAGTGGGGGCACTTAGTGACGAGCAGAATCTCATCTTGCACAAGTGCTTGGTGAGCAAACGTGGTGACACAGCTTCCGGCCAGCTCCGTTCTTCCCGGGAATCCCATTTTCTTGGCAGAGTTGAGGAGCGGGGCCTCCTGCTTTGCTGTGGGCCCAGCTCACTCGCAGGAGCCTGGCGAGCTCCTTCCCCGCAGTGCAGTTCCATGTCCCACACTAGAAACGCTGTATTGTACATGAGCAAAGTTTGTTTTCAGGGAGTTGCTCATATTGACACTTCTGACTTACTGTCTGTCTTGTTACAGAGCAGATTTGTCTCACAGAAACCAGGAAACGCCGTGTAAGGGAACACGCAGGGCGCAGCTGGAGCAGAAACTTCCGTAAATCAACAGTCTGCCCCAATGTCACCCCATTTCTCCCATGTGTTATTTTTGGTGTCTTGTTGTGTACTGAAAAAAAGTATTTCAAATTCAAGAACAAAGAGATTTTTTTTTTTTTGTATTGGAGGACTGATAAATTGTGGTGCATTTTTCCTTTAAAGATACACTTGACATTTATCTGTCCCTGTTCGTATATAATGAATGGGGAAACAAAAGAGGGAAATTGTATTTCAACTTTAGGTGCTCAAGAGGAAAAGAGAGGTAGTTTTACTAGGGAAAGACATGCTGTATCTGATTACAATTCCTTATTCTTTAGGCTGTCATTTACACCTGGATAAAGTAAATATAAAATGCTGCCAGGTTAGAGCAGTGCTATTTTACATCCATTGTCCAAATGATTGTGCAAAGAAACATGGTGAAGGACTAATTCTGTGTTGGTTTTCTGATTAGATTTTTAAATGGAAGCAAATTGAAGGTGACTGTAAAAGGGAGAAATATAACAGCTGAAACCTCCTAACAAATGTGCTTAATCATAGTACACCTTTTCTTGTGCATCAGGACCTCTCACGTCTGTACAGAGCCCAAATAATATCAGTTCTTTAACAGTTTTTACACCAGTATCAGAAGGAGTAAAAAATAGGTTGAGTTTTTTTAATTTTTGTTGATCTTACCAAATTCATGCAGTTAAAAATGCACAGTATGTTTTAGATTTGAGTACAAATTAGGTATAAAACAGGGTGTCAGCCTTTTTCATTTAAAAAAACCAATGTGTTTGGCAATGTGTTTGGCTTTCTATTTGTTTTTGGCTCCAGATCTGACTCAAAAGTTTGTGTAAGAAAGGCTGCACTAAAAAGTGCAAGGTCAGGTCTTGGTGTGCTACTCAAATGTGTCATGGAGGGAAGGGGAAGAATTGCTGCCATACGTAAGGTTGGCATTTCCTGCCCATTTCCTACATCATGTCTGGTAAATCTAGTGACTGAAGCACAGGAAACCAGGTACAATTTCTTTGCAGTCTCTGCAAGCAAGTTCAATAGGAAGTAAGTTAGTTTTGAAGAACTGGAGCTCTCTTCCTCCAGAGCAGCCACAGGGCTGGGATGAGGTGCACAGGGCTGGGTGTGCGCCGTGGTGAGGAACCAGTGGTGCTGCTGGGCACTAGGAGGGACACTGCTGAAAATTTGCTTCAGAAGAGAAGTAGGCCCTCTTATAGGAACTTGGGAATGGGAGACTGGTGAAATGCACAGTGATGGTCATGATGCATGCAGGAAATGCTGTCCAGGTCCTGGCAGAGCTTTGAATAGGTACGGATGGAGATGAGGGGTTGCAGCTGTGGTAAGCACTTGGAAGTACTCAAGTTAGTCCATTTGAAGAGCTTTCATTTCCTTCTACAGAGCAGTACCTGACGGCCTCCGTGCCAGTGTGAAATAAAATGGTTACCCTCAGCCACGTTGTAGTGGCTCACCTATTCAATCTCCATTGCGTTTGCAGTCAGCCAGTGCTTCTCAGCTGGAGTTCAGCTACATCCACCTGAGGGGCTGTCATTTCTTATAGAAGACAGTCATCTTACCGTGCCTAAGATGTCTTCAGGGGGGCTTTCTCTCAGTACAATTCCGCTTGAGATTGCTGAGACTGCCTGGGCACAGTACACGCAATGTCCTGCTGAGGTCCCAGCATGGCCCAGCCAGGTGGGTTGCATTAACACAGTGCCCACCCGTGCTAATTAGTCTCAGAGCTGGCTCAGTGTGGCCTTGGCTTCGGGAACTCTGAGCCCCAGGGAAGGAATATGGTCTGAAGTGATGAAGTGATCTCAAGCAGCCCTGTTGAAATTAAGCGAACCTCCTCTATATGGGCTAGGGTTAAACTGGTGCCCCTTCAATTCCTTGAATGCCCTGAAACTTGCAGGTGGACACAACACGGTGTTTAGTGACAGATGAGAACACTTCCAGGAAGTCCAAACTTTTGTTCCCAGTTTGCAGGGTCCTTGCAGCTCCCCAGGAACACTCCATAGTGCCATCCGGACATGACAGTCGTTTCCTGATGGTCGCGGCAGTTACATCCTCACTAACCCATGTAACGGTAGCTGAAAGAGGAAGTTCCTCCTATTCTTTCAGAAAAAAATGAAGAGCTATCTGCCCTCCAGCTGTGTGCTTTAGGAGAATTCATAGTTGTTCGTTCAGGTTTGCAAAGTGTGGTGTGAATGGTTGTGTGTGCTGGCCTGGCAGCAGCTCTGCGTTGGCTGCCGTCCGGCCAAGCCAGCTCCTCTCCTCGAACTCAACAGGGCATCCCTGCGCCTGCATCTGCTGGTGGCTCAATCCCTTTTTGGAAGAAAGGCAGAATTCTCAATAAGTCACAGGATTCAGTGGCAGCCGTGATAAATTTATGTAGAAAAAGAGTTTTGCCTTCGCTTTCGGACACTGGGAGATGAGGATGTTCTCAAGCTTGAAAACTTTTAGGGGAAGTAGCGTAATTCTTGTGGGTAAACTGAAATGTCATAGCTAAAAAGCAGCAACAGGTTTTTTCATCCTAAACTAGGTACACACAGTTTAAGTGTTCTGACCTTTCAAGAATGTGTTTGTTCAACTCCAGACATCATGTCTGTATTAGAAAATAGAAGGGTAATTAAGTGTTGATGTTCAAAAGCATACAGTGAGTTTTCCTGTCATATTATTGTTTCTTAGTAAAGGCCAAGTCTTGCAACCCACATTTCTCAGTTAAGGAGCCCTTACTAGGATAAGGACTATAACCCAGGATGTCAGCCTTGCTCTGTGGGTGGAGGGAAAGCCTCTACTCATTTGAAAATTTAAGTCCTTTAAGAAGGGGCTCAGAAAAAAATCAAAGTACCTGCAGGGTTTTTTGGTTTTCTCCTTAACCTGATGCTCATGTTGCGTAATGTGAACACTTCAGACAAAAAACTGTTATACTCTGAATTGAACTTGTGCTATGCTTAGAAAGAAAAAATAACTCTGACCAGAATTAAAAAAAAAAAAAAAAAGAAGCATATGTATATTGTAGACATGGTGTATTGCAGCCATGGTGCACGGTACATGTTGCTGCCTGGCCACTGCCTCCCGTGCATTTCAGCCTTGCTCTGGTGCTGCTGCAGAGCCAAGGGACACCCTCCTAGCCCTGGTACTGTTTCCTCAGTTCTCACCTCCCAGACATACAGCCATACCTGTGGTAGGGTAGAGGAAGCGAATGAACACAGTTTGTTTGGAATGTCCATTGTAATTTAAAGAGTTCTAATAAGAGAGTGTTTGATGGCACATGGTATTGGGAGAGAAAATAAGTGAAATGGGGAAATGAGGAGCCCATTTGTGAGACACTCACAAGGTCTAGGGTTTTCTAAGGGTTTTCAGGTTATCTTGTCCCCTTGAAATTAAACTGCAGCCAAGTGTCTAGGCTCATCTGCAAGGCTTAGCTAAGACACTTAATGAAAAAAAATAGTTCCTTTACATAATTCCCTTCCTTTCGCCATTAACAGGATATATGGAATTCCATCAGTACTTCCTCTGTAAATCAAGATATTGGAGGCTATTGTCTCCATGTGCAGCTCCAGATCAGTGTGCAAAGCATTTCATATTCGAAGCTTCAAAGGTCAATCATCTGATTAATACTCCCATTCCCCCGATGAGTCTTTTCTCTCTTTGTGGTAACCCTATCGTTTTGAAATGCCTTATGCAGATGACTCTAAAAGCATTTCCTATGCACTCAGACTTGACCCAGCTGCTACAGCTGCATGTTGGTGCTGCACCCATTGCAAACGTTCCTATAGGGAATGGAGGAGGGAGCTCCAGCCATCCAGGAGGCTTCCGTGAGACACACTACAGCCAGCAGTAAGTTTCAAGCTATTTTTCCACCGCTGCAGTACATCTCCCTAGAGTTTTACAAAGAGACCAGGACCACATAAAGTATTCCCAAGTGGAGCAGCATGCTTCATCCTGTGTATTCCAAACTACCTCCTCTGTTATGACAGATAACTGCAGTCTGGCTACAAAGTCTGTATCAGGGATTGGTAACCCTCCAGGATGGTACTTGGCACTCAAGAGCTAACACATGTTTTTGTTACATGAGCATGAGTCTAATAAAATGGCTCACTGGTTTAATATGCCCCTTTGTAAAAACAAGGCGCAGTTGGATTTAGAAATTGTGATGATTTGGCAAGTTCAATTATTAACTTCTCTTGCAGGGTTAAGCTTTGACCAGAAATTTGCCATGAACCCATGGGCACATCCTGCTAGGAAACAACATGCAGAAATCCTTTGCTGTCCTACTTGATTTATCTGCACAGTGCAAACTCGGAGTGTAGAGCTGTATTTTCCCCCGAGGAAGTCACAGCAAGCTCCATCACCACTCCAGAGTAGAATGTGCTGAGGTTTTATTGTTTTTGTGCTTGAAAATAGTTCTGCTCTGGTCAAGACAATGCGTCTTAGGAAACTTTAGCAGGTCCTGAACTGATCTGTTTTATACTCTGCTTTCACCATGTTTTGGGAGAAAAGTTGGAATGTGGTGAAGAGCCTGAGCTATGTGAGCTATGCAGTGTCCTGTGGGATTGTTTGTGAACACAGCAGCTAAAGATAGAAGTGCACCACAGAGATGCTAAAAATACTGTCCAACTCTACAGTGGTTGTTTAGCATTTGGAGCGCTATAGTTGGCCTTCCACAGACAAAGGGAAGATGCAGTTTTGCAATTTGAATATGCAAATGAAATCCTGATCTTGCAAATGTGCAATCATATGCTCAAATCTAAAAAGACCACTTGTATTCCTGAAGTTAAGCATTGGCACGATTAGGAGTTTAATCAGTCAAATACAGTGTCATCAGAAGTTGGTGTGATTGCATGGCAATGCAGAGACTTTGCTTCAAAAAACAGCCAAAAAAATCACATTGTGTGATTGAGATCAGATCTTTCCATTCCACATGTTGATACTTGGAATTGTGTTGTCTTATAAATCATCTCTTATTAACGCAGTAGGTTGCAAACAGTTTCTTCTTTACATTTATATGCATGATTTAGTAAACAGTATTTTAATATCAGTGGGAACACACGCTATGCTTCATGGCTTTCAACCGTGTGACCTTTCAAGGCAGAATAAAAGCTTAGAAATTAGAGTTTACATAAAACTGAAAAGTGTAGAAAGCTTAAAAGGCTGTGTAATTCACTTCTGCAGCAAGAACACCATTTTCTCTAACATTGTTTGCATAAGACAGCATTTATGTTGTCAACTGGCAGTGATGAATATGTGATTAACATTGCTTCTAGGACAGAGGGGAACTGGTATCTATAGCAAGTCGAGAGGTTCTCTGGTTAAAACCCAAGTAACTTGGGCATTGCATATTCTGGTGGAGAGAATTTCTCCAACTCCTGTGTATTTTTAATTTACTCCTTTAGTTAGTAATAAGGAAGGAGCAAAGAGTGAAATATCATCCCTGATGAAGTCAGTGTCCCAAAATATTTATAGATTCATAGAATCATTTAGGTTGAAAAAGACCTAAGATCATGGAGTCCAACTGATGATTTATTTCATTGAAGCCAAGATTTCAGCAGCTTTATACAGAATGAGGGCTCCAGGGCTGTAATCTGTGTTTGCTTTGGGGTTTATAGTACCACTGACATGCAGAATCCCTTTAAAAGTCCCTGGGTGTGTTCGAGAGCCATGTTCAAAGAGCAGGTATTACAGGAGCAAGAGCTGTATGCTGAGCTGGTCATCTCCCCGCTGCAGGAGGAAAGGTGTGTACAAACAGCATTTTTCCAATGAATTGTATTCATATTCCAGCTGATGCATGCTGAGAATAGCAGAGGTGCTGGGTTGGTAAAGATGAAAGTGGTGGGATAATGTGAAGTAGTCAGAAACAAATTAAATATTCATTCCCCTGCCTTACAAAAGATTTCTGCTTCTGGCTGTTATACAGACTTCTCTCTACACCCACTTTCTGTGAGACACACTAGATTGATTATCTTTTTTCTCTAAGTGAGGCTT
>QWTY01004248.1:0-17653 GCA_008033365.1 Pseudorectes ferrugineus
TAATGTAAATATGAATATCCAGAGTGCATCTATGAAAACTTTAGGGTGGAAAAGCGTTATTTGAGTTGTGGCAACATTTGTGGAGGCATTGTGAGAACTGGATGAGGGAAGGGCATGGTGCAACTTCTTTCCTTCCTTCCTTCCTTCCTTCCTTCCTTCCTTCCTTCCTTCCTTCCTTCCTTCCTTCCTTCCTTCCTTCCTTCCTTCCTTCCTTCCTTCCTTCCTTCCTTCCTTCCTTCCTTCTTCTTTCCTTCCTTCTTCCTTCCTTCCACCTGTGTCCATCCATGTGCTTTTCCCAAGAAATTGCTTGCCTATCCTGTATTGTCCTCTGGATGTGCCTCCTCACCCTGCTAGAAGGCTTCAGACCCTAGTCTATACAAGCTACTGTCAGCTGGTGGCTCAGAGCTCATGGCTTTATTTGAGATATAAGAAGGGTTCCTTCAACCCTCAAGCACCCCAACTAGCTCCAACTGTCGCTGAGATGGAAACTGCCACCTTTAGAATTACTTTCAAAATCACAGCCTAAGAAGATATTTTTGTCTCTCAATAAGATATGAATACAGTTAACTTTCCCCACCTGTGTAATGTGCTTACTTATAATGGTGTTTTGTTTGAAAATATGGGAATTTCAGAAACGGATCATTGTATTTAGCACATAAAATAACTTTTTCTTATATATTTGAAAGCATGTCCTATCAATTTTTGATTCACACTCTAGGTGAGAGAATGTGCTCAATGTTCTATAAACTGATTAAATTTTATACTGAGAGATTAGGTTGTGTATAAGTGCTTCATGGACCTCCTACAATGAGGCAGGTATCTGACTCCTAAAACACCAAGTCTGTTTTGATCCTACAGATGTTTATTTCTCATTTTTTGAAGAGTGGGTTTGAACAGTGAGAGGTGATGGGCTATAATTTTTTTTCTTGCTATATCACCACAGCATCACCATCAAAGTAATCATGACTTTTCATCAGCAGGGAACCTCAGGAATTTTGAGAGATTGTTTTTATTTTTGAGGAGTTTGTAAGATTAATTTTATTGTAGAAAACCTGGAAATATAGCTTCAGGATTTCACTCAGCTTATTGCTAAGATTGCTGATGTTCTCAGTATAGTAAAAGTTAAGTGATGTGATAAAATAAATATAATTTCCATTAATGTGAGGATTTATTGCTTACATGAAAACTTACGGACCCAGTTATTCTCCTATGGCCACGACCTCTCTTCAGCTTTTTGCTGTGGTGGTGATGATGAGCTCTGTGGAAGAGACAATTTCAAAGAGGACCCTAATAGCTTGTCACTCTCATTTTGGTCTTAATCAGATTTTTTTTCTTTTTCCACTTTGGTCTAGAAAAATAAATTTGTTTCAGCAATTTTAGTCGAGTTTCAGCATCTAATTTTCATCTTTTTCAGTGTTGACTTAATTTTTAAAAAATCACCCTGGGCAGTTCTAAGGGCATAAAACTATTCTCAATGTCCCATTAATTGTTGATTACGTAACCTGCTGCATTCTATTTTATTTTTTTAAGTGAAATATATGATTGTAATATAGTATCAACCATTAAGAAATAGTATAGTATAGAAACCATTAAGAAAATATCTGTTTAAGGCTTCCTTTTTGTGAAGGGATAAACATGCACTCTGAATTGATTCTGATTCACGATATCTGTAAAAATGCATAGGTATGAGTCCCCAGTTCGAATATGAAATAATTTTACAGTAAAATTTCTAAAGAAAGAAAATCCAGGGAACTTAGTCAGCCCTTTAAGCCTTGATGCATCTCTGTTCCCTTCCTGCATGAAAGGTGGGGGTTACCAGCTTACTGCAGCAGCATACTTTCTTACCAGCACATTGCACAGGATGAGAACAAGCCTGAATGTTTTTTTCTCAGTATGGATTTTTATCCTTATTGGAGTGTGAATATTATGCTTACAAAGAGTAAAATAATTTACTTGATTGCATAAGAGATCATAAGAACAGCAGCACTGTATGGTTTTCAAACATAAATGTCCTTCATCTTTGGTCTGCAGGACTTCCTGGCAAGTAGGGTCACCAAATCAAGAATAGGTATGGAAACAGTCACCACTGTCAAATTACTGTTTTACATGCAGAGATAAAATCACAATCGTGTCTATAACTTAGCTGGTGTATAGCTGAGCCACACTACAGTGAAGCTAAACTGTGGAAACCAGTATTGATCTTCTGTCTCTAAGCACACAGACTTTTATTTTCTGCTGAGGTAGAGGCTACAGACAGAAATTTACTGTCTTTTCATTTCTATCTCCAGTTCCTCATTGTATCTCATCAACTGAAGACTACCGTTTCTACATTTTTTTCCTGTGTGAGTTGCACAACTTTGCCCCTATTCTGTTCCAGAAAAATTCAACCAAATTTAACCATGCCACCTGCACAAACTATAAGTTAGGGTGGGTTGGGTTGGGTTTTCTTGTTTGTTTGTTTGTTTTGGGGGGGGTTGGCAGGGGGGGATGTTGGGGTTTTTCTTGGGTTTTTTGGTGTTGCTGTTTTTCTTTTTGGATTTTTTGTTTTCTTTTGCTTTGTTTTTTTAATTGCTTTTTTTGCTTTGGTGTGTTTTAGTTTTTTTTCTCAGAATACTTGCATTAGGTGTCTTATTTGAACAACTGAGGAAGGTTAGAACTTCCAATGGAGGAGTGGCAACAGACGGGTGATGAGAAAGAAGGAAAAACCAGTCAATCAAAAAGATGGTTTGCAAGTAGAATATTTATCCAAGACTTGGAATATAGGGATATTATGGTACCTCTCTCTATATATGTGCTGCATTTGTGTTAAAGAAGAAATAGTTGTTGGAAAATAGATCAAAATCACCAGGCTCACTTAACCTACTGTTCCTTATTGTTGTATTTTTGCACTAAGCAGTATTAACTCATAAATTAAATTTTGACAAATTGGGTTATAGCACCGGGGAGGTTGTATGTCTTTAAATAAATATAATATTATATTTAGTGAAACTAAATGGAGGGGTTTTTAAAAGACATACAAACCTCCTGCTGTTATAACTCAACTATATTATAACATTAAAATATATAATAGATACATAAAATAGGTATCTGTTAAGTATCTATCAAATTGTTTGAATTTGTCAGCCTCTGGACAATCCATAGCTCAGATTTTCTTTTTTTTTTTTTTTTTTGTAATATAAGTAACAGAGATCTTCCTCTGTAATGTGTGCTAAGTATATTTACCTAGGCTTTTATTTAAAATATTTATATTTCTCTCTTTACTCTTTTGTCAGGAGCTTATTTTTGGTTTGTCTTTGCTTTGTTTTATTATGTATTATAATTCATTATTGAACTAAAGGAAAGCTAGAGTCAGGAAACCAAAATACTAAAGGCTTAAAAAGGAGAAGCATATGAAGAGAAGGCACCAGAAATTATTTTGCACAGTGTAGTGAATCATACATTTTCTCCACTGAAAGCTGATATGATGGAGATTTGGATTTTTTTTCTTTCGGCTGTTGGCTGACTTCTTCAGTCTGATGTTTCAACACAAAAGGACTACAGGCATTTTCTAACTGTTAACTCAAGAAATCCTATCAGTTCCCAAATGATATAGGATATGTCTTATTGTGTTGTTCCAGTTTTACTCATGCTGTAACACTGTGTGACTTGTGGTCTACTGAGGACTGATTGTGGGATCCTCTTACACACACTAACAGGTATTATCATCAAAAGTGCTCACTGTTGACATATTGCCATGGCCTCAAATAAGAGGATTTTTTAAGCTCACTCTAAATAACTTTGTAACACCAATGATATCTGTATTTTATACTGTAACTGGCACTTAAATAAACTGGAAGGAATGTGCTCTGTGTAAATGAATAAAAGGTGACTGTCGAGAATGTTCTGCATTAAACAAGAGTCTGTACTATACAAAACTGATTAGTTACAGATATTGCAGTGTTATTTTTCCCTTTTGACATCAGCAGTGGTGAATGTCCAATTACAGGTTCTGTTGATGTGTCTGGGAATATAAGAAAAGCTGCTAAAACTGGAGACATAAACATTTTTTACAAAAATTATGCAGTCATTGCTGAGGGATAGTGACTGTGTGCACATGAAGTTACTTATCCGGGTGAGGAAGAAGTAGTTACAGTGCAGTAACAGCCCCCCTGCAGTCAGTATTTCAGTGATTACAAAAAAAATTGCATTTGTCTGCTTATCTCATATTGGGCCATGAAGTTTTCAATAGCTTTAGTTATAATTCATGGTAATAATACTTGGACTTAAGTTCACCGGGAGTCATATGAAGACTGGAAGATTGGAAGTTAATTCTTTAGAAGATGAAATTTGGCATCTTAGTCCAGGTGAGACCTGTCACACAAAGGATGGTATGAGACCATAACCAAATTCTCGAGGAAGAATAGACTTAAACAATGTTTTTGTACAGGGAAACAGACTCACTGAATTACCTAGAGAGTTTCAACAACACAATGTTATCTGGAATAACCAGGGGATTCCCTACCTCTCTTCACTGATATTTTGTTAAACGCCATTTTTCCCAAACTACTGAGCAAAAAATGAATTTGTGTCAATGGTTCTTGACATTTAGAATACTCCATCAGGCTACCCTGTTCTGTGCTATCCTCAAAAGACAATGCTCTAACATTTAGCAGTGTGGAGCTGATTCTGTGTACCTCAGGGAAATCATATCCTAATTTAATATTACAGCAGGGTATAAATTGTCTACCAGGGTGAAAGGAAACTGTAAGGAGAAGATGCTCTGTTCTAGAACCTCCACCTTCTATGAAATTGTATTATTACATCTTCAAAGGAGAAACAGAACAAAATAACTTCCTACATCTTTTGAGTGCTGATAGGCATCCAGAGAAGTTTATCATTTGAATGTCTGTATCTTGAGTTTTTCACTAAAATTTAGGAACATCAGAGAGAATGCAAGGACAAACTAATATCAGACCAAGAGTCTCAGCCTTTGAAAATTTTAAAGTATTTTGTTGCATCTTGGCTTCAATCATAGACTTATGTAACTGTATTCAAATCTTGTTTGTATTTTCTGCCTTGTAATTGTGAAATAAATTTCTAAAGCATTTCTAGACTTGTTTGGTTTGAGTTAAAAATTAACTGAATTTTAAAATGTAATTCTGAAAAATAGCTTGGGCTGTAAGTAGCACAGGTCAAACTACTCATTGTGAACATGTTTATCTGTTAAAATCACTTGATTCAATGGTTTTCATAATGAGCCCCTCAAAGAACAATGAAGAAATATAAAAAAACAAAACTCTTTCAGTACATTTTGTGGAATAACTGTTAAAGTATTTGTTCCATAGTATCTTTATTGTTCCTGTACTGACTACTTAAACTGTTAAAATACAGATTGCCTAAAGAAATTGTTAAATCCCTCAAGGACATGGTACAAGAGCCCTGACATCTTCATCTTGTAGTCAGAAAATATCACTGTTTGTCTTTAGTGGAGCAGCATGTTTAAAATTCTGTCCTGAGTAAGAGTATCATCTTGGGTTAGAGTAAACTGGTAATCCCAGTATTCCATAATGGATTTGAAGGAGAGAATGAGATAAGTATGGACATTGCATAGTGCATGCACAAATTTATCCTCGCCAAGAGAAGCATTGTTTCTAACTTGGTGTTTTGAAAACCAATCGATTTCTTGATGAACAAAAGAAAAGGTATATAAGCCATTTTTATCAGCTTCCTGGCTTAGCACATGACATCCAGTTTTCTCCAATCACATATGTTTGTGCGTGTCTTGTCTGATTTAAAAACACTACCACTGACTTGCCTTAACTTTTTTATGCACAAGAACTGAGTCGGGTACTTCTTCCTTCCATAGGTCTGTGGATTGCTACAAATCTATTGACTGACAAAGCCCTATTGCATACCAATAGATGCTTTGTGAACTAACCCAAAAACTCCAGGAAGTTTAAAGGAAGTGAATTATTCAAGATCAAACCCTTCATAGATGGCAAAGAAGATCTGAATAACAGTGAAACATGAGTGTTAGCTTGAGAAATAATTTAAATCCAACTTGTGACAACGTTTGTAAGTTTGTGAGCATCTCTGATTCTCCTGCCGTGCCTCCTCTAATTTCTCATTTCACACTAGGAACTCTAATGGGTTAAGTTTTGGAGCTGGTAAGAGAAAATATGCATATCTAAATTTGCAGTTGAATGAAGCGCACAGTGTCACCACTTCTGTTCGTCTCACTGCACTTGGCAAAGGGGCCTAGGGAAACTGACAGTACCTGCTGCATTGCCCTGGGGACATGGGAATTGAGAGCACTGAGCAGGAGGATTGGAATGGTGCTTCAAGTAAAACTCTTACTACTTTTTCTCTTCCTTACAGTAACATCTGCAAGCAGTAATTCTGTCTGTTATGACTACAAAATAAGAAAGCCAGTGAAAGTGATTGTTGCATACCATCCCTGACATAAAGTACCCCATTGGTAAAGTTGTGAGAGAACTGGTTTGATTCAGGTATTGCAGTGGCAGTCATTAGCTGCTCACGTGACTTGTTTGCAAAGAACTGGGAAGACGAAATTTCCATAATGCTGCAGCTGTAAAGGGTGAATCTAACTAAATTTGAAATCTGTCCATTATGTGAAAGAATATTCCTCTATTTCAGGTTAATTGAGACTTCATTACAGGCTTCCTAGGAAGAGTAATAGACTCATCACTGACTGTTAGTGGACTTCGATTCATATTTGAGGTTCAGTGAAATAAAACTTTGTTGCAGCAAGAAATGGATGTAGTTTTATTTTGCAGCCCCCAGTACTGACATGCTATTTTCTTTCTGTCACCTTTGTGCCAAAAGCTTCTAAAGCCTGCCATACCAAAAGAGAAATTTCAGGTTTTGCTTTTAAACGTCTCCAGATTTTCATCACAGGTGCTGCAAACTGTTTTATACATCAGTATCGAATTGCATTTGTTACCTTTTGGTGTCAGCGTAATCGATAAGCTTGTAGAAACCCTGAAGATAAGGGGCAAATATGTATATGCCAAACACCAATAACTGGGTGGTTGTGGAGCCAGCCAAGGACTGTTGGTATTAACAGGTGAGAATTGTTGGTAACAACCAAGGACTGTTGGTATTAACACACTGTGAGAAAGAACAAGTTGTGACTTGATAAAGGAGCTATGCAGAGGTAGCGCAGAGCTTTTCTGGGACAAACAACCTTGTTACAGTTCCTGGAGATAAGCACCACACAGTAGAGAGCGAGCAAAGGAGTGAGGCCAAGAAGTGGGCAGGGACTGTAGGGGCAGATCAAGACAACCAAAGACTCCCAAAGGCCTCTGACCCATTTCCAGAAAGGTCTGAACAAATGGACTGTGCATGATAACTAATTTGCATAGAAAGCGAGAAACCTATCTTTAGGGTGGGGAAAACCTTTCTATACAAAGGTACCCTAACCAAGACTGGGCACTGCCCTCCAGGACCCAGGACATCCCATCATCTGGACTGAGGCAATTGGATCGACCCTGAAATCAGGATTAACATCCTATCAGCTGGATCAACACTGGAACCAGGACTGAAGATCTCTTTTTCTGACACTTTTTCTCTCTTTCTTTCTTTCTTTCTTGCTTTCTTTCTCTCTGCTCCTCTTTAATTCACCTCTTCCTTTGTCTCTTCCCTTTCACCCTCTCCCTTTATCCCAAACTCACTGCCATGTGCTTTTTTTGTAGGTCAGGGACTAACACACCAATTTCCACTTAAATTGTGTAATTTACTAACAAAGCTTTCTGCTTGTTTGCAGGCCCTCTGACTTTTGTTGTTTCTTTTGACCAGGAGCATTTACAAATCCTAGATGCTTTATACCCCATCAGGGAGGGATGTCACATAAGCATATGACAGAATTCTGAAATGTTTTAGGGCTTTTACACGAGTAACAGATAGACAACTTATAGTATGTGAATAACCTCAAAGTTATTTAACAATTTTGGAACAATTTTAGGTTCTTAGTTATTAATTTCCTTATCACTATATAAGTAAAAAGACAAAGGTATAAAAATCAATTTGAAAAAAGCCCCGAATATGAAGAGTACTTTTTCTTAACAACCATTCAGGGAACGAAGTCTTCATCAATCCATTCATAAAATTACCTTCTATTTTACATGCACACATAGGCAATTGAACGGCTTAAACTTTCCATATTTTTTTTTTTTTTTTGGAAGTGAGAGTAAACTGAGTTTACATAGCAGCATCCAGATTAGAAAAATGTCAAATGAAGTTACTGACAGCAAGACTGGTCTTGAATATAATCACATCAAACATGCGGTGGAACAGGAGAACCAAAGGTAACACTGTACCTGCCCAATGTGGGTAAAAAGGAAAGAATAGAAAAACATACGGAGCACAAAATAAAAAAGAAATATAAAGTTATCAATTACGGGCTGAGATGAGAGGTTTCAAAAATGCTTGTATATCATTATAGGACACTCATTACTGAGAAAGAAAAATCAACACTATTTTCCACACCTAAGCAGTAGGTACTTGAGTGTCAAAATTATTTACATTAATTTTAGATTGTGTTTAATTCATAGAGACTAATTAGCTGCTTAAGACACTGGAAGCATCTTTCAAATACCTTCCAGTGGCAAGTATCTAGTGCGTGCGATAGTCACTAGTCCCAAGGGGAGACACAGTCTCTGATCATAGGATAAAATAAGATTGTACATTTGCAATCATAGCTGTAGTCTGACAGCTTGTAACAGCTTTGTTCATTTTATGTTGCTTACAAAATGGGTTCTTTGTTGCCAGGACTGGTATGTCCTGTTCAGAGATGTATGCCTATCTTGTTTTATGTACAGCTGATTTATATTTTCTTATTCTTTTTCTTTAATTAAAAAATAAGTTGTACAACCAAAATTACATTTTGGTGTTGTGTGTGAAGACGACAACAAAACTATAATGTTCATCTGGAATGGTTTCTTCTGTCACAGTAGTCCTTTAAGGCAGATACGTGATCTAGAGCTTGAATAACTTCCCAGAAAGTTTAAGTCACTTGACTTTGCCTGTATGTGTTTAATTCTGCAGAGACAAAAAATAAATCACCTATTGAGTTGTCTTACTATAGTTTGTTAGTATTTTGAACATTGGTATATTCTTGATAATGCTTCAGTATAACTCCTGGGGAGGGGGAGGGCAGAGACTATATGTCAGAACATGCTTAAAAGCCTAAATTATAGGATAGATCCCCATTAGTTCTTTTATACTAAGATCCAAAGTTATTTGTGAAGTGGTTACCATAATGTGTTAAATCCAGTTAAAGTAGGAATAGTAAACTGCATAATGAAATAGTTGTATTACACATTTATATTGTGAAGCTTAAAGCTATGTACGTGTCATTACCATATGCTAGGAATCTATATATATGTCAATTGTAACTTTCTTTTCAACCCGGGTCTGTTTATGCTAGAACCCATGGACTTCCAGAAATTAGGTACCAACCATTCTTTTGAGACTAAACTCTCATTTCAAAGAAACAAACCAACAAACAAACCCAAAACCCCAAAACAGCAACAATAAAAAAAGAAACAGCTTTTAATATCTAGTAGAAATCTGGAGAAATTGTTTGCCCCATTTGCTCTTTGTTAATGCTAAAGGAAATTTACTTATGTCTGTATGAAGAACAATCAGCAGCTCTAATACATGCAGAAGATCTGGCCCATTGCCTTTCCTTCAATTTTTACTGAAGTCAACTGGTATCATCATGTGGTGCTTGCGAATAGTGCTGCTGCTTGTGCTGCCTGCTCCTTATCACAAAGCTTCTGGGGTCACATTCTTAGAGAAAAATAGTTCCACTTACATAAAGTTAAAAAAATTCTACTTGCAATCAGACACTGATCCTACATTGTTTTAAAGCACTGCAGGACCACTGAAGATGGCAATTGTCTTTAAAGGCTTTTTTAAAATTCCCCTCATCATGAAAGTATTCTGCCTCCACTTAGGGACAGTTTTTCCCAGTGTTGGCTTCCTTTAGATATCCCAGTTTCTTTGGATGACCACATTTGTCATACCTGATACACATACACACATTTTGACATGAGTCATCCATTGCTTCGTGAAGGGGGTAGTTCTTTTTCAGTGCAGAGTGTAGTAAGATATATTCTTATATCTTTAATCTATATTCTTTTGAGTTATTTATATTGTCTGCACCTATTTAAAACATAACCAGCATTAGCTTTAAGCAGTTAATGATTAGCAGTGGTCAGACCTAATTATTAATTTTGGAAGTACTGTGGTAATAAGATAAAAACAGCAAGTCTGAAGTTTAAAAATAATGATAAATCAGTTTTTGTTGCTTTAGAAAGTTGGCTGCTGCTTTAGATTACATCTCTTTCAGAAAAATGGAGCAGAAAGGAAGGAAAAACAGTGAAGAATGCCGAGCACCACTGCCTAAATCGAAAGTTTTAAGGAATGAAAATGGCAAGTGACAGCTATCGAGCCATGCTTATCCAATAAGGTTCTTTGTCAAGTTGCACATTATTGTAGCTGAAACCTGAAAGAACTAAATTCAATGCTGAGCTTTAGAAATTCAAGTCCTCTTGGAACAAAATGGGACATTTCCTGAGCTGTGGGACTGCATTTGGTATGAATTGTCAACAGACTGCAACTCTATCAGTTGATTTTGGAGAGAACATTTTCTGGGATTGTGAATCCCAGTCCTGTTTCCATCTAGGATATAATGCACTGCAGGATGCAAAACAATTCACGGTGCTTCAATTCCCTGTCTACTGGGAATGAAGGGGAAACAAAACACAAAAGCAGAGTACAAATTTTTTTGGTTGGTTTGGTTCAGTGGAGAAAACAGTGGACAAAAACCACAGCAGCAGCATTAAATATGTCTTTATTTGCATATTGTATCTACTATGGCTTTCCTTGATGAGTTTTTACTAAATCATCATTTAGAAAACTAGGAAAGTGTCAACTAGAGGGTGGCAGATGCAGGACTCCTAGGAAATGGTAAAAAGTGATTTATGTATTTCATCGAAACTAGCTGCTATGGAAGCTGAAGAAAAGCTGTGCTTTTTAATGTCAGATATAATTTCTGCATGTTCTCCTATATTATTTTTGTGTGTCTGAAGACCCTTCATTATTTTAGTCCATGCATCACTAAAAATATTGTTTACATCAGTCCACCTAAAAAATTCACCACAGAATCAAACTTCTCTGTAAAATGAACTGATAAAACAATTAAATGGAAAACACCCAGTAACTAACACTCTAACAAATTTTCACCTGACATTTTTAAGAAATTTCTTCAATAAAATGAAAATGACAGAGAAGATGCAATATCTTCTGATTGCAGTTATCCAAGTTTACATCATTGATTTCTATGTCCGAATGTGCGGTGAGAGTGGAAAGTAAGCCTTTAGAAAACAGCAATTCAATCAAGTGCTTTTTTAGTTGTGATACATCAATACATATGTAGCAAGAGAGGGGTTTACTGGAGGAGCAAATTCTTTATTTCTCTCTGTATTCAATTTTTTATGAAGAAAAAGTCAGAGATAAATTTTGATGGGTTAAATTATGACTCAAGTGTAACTAAGAACCATGTATGGGTACAAGGAAAGGTCTTCACCGTATTTTAGCAAAATTTGTCAGGAGAATGATAGTAACTGGTGCAACAGGAGTCTCTTCTGAGTGTTATATTAAAATAGTCTAGTAATTTTCAAAATTCTTAATCCAGTAAATTTAGGATATAAATCCTTTCTATTGAAATTATTTTGGAGGCTCAGGAGAGGGGAGAAAAATAAATATTTAATATTTAATTTTATTTTTGTAACTTAAAGAAAACAATTGTCATCTTTTTTTTGACAGCACAGTACAAATGGTAACAAGTTAGTAATTTTTACTTATGTGCATACACTCTGTACCTATATATACACCTGGGTTATCATTTGAAAAATAGTTAGAAACATTAACTATTGCTAATTAACACTAACCTGCCTTGAAAAAGAAAGTACCTTATTTATACTTTCATTGTATTTTACCTTAACCCTTACATAGCATTAGTCTGCAAAGGTGCGGCATTTATTGCATGAAAATAGAAATAAAAATAGTATAGTACACATTCTTATAAAAAAAAGCCACTTAAGTTTCTCTGCTCAGAAGCTGTTGGTGCATAAGAAATGTCTCTTGCTTATTGTAATACCAAATTTTTTCAAGACTAAGACAAGAAGTGGGATAATTATCCGCTGTCAAAATGTAGAGAGTATACTGTACCAAAGAAGGGGTCTGTCCACCTTCTTCATTTTCTGTAACTTTTTTCTGCTTTTGCATTATGCAGTCCAGGGAAACGTGACTAAACTTCCCCCTCCCCAGTATAATAAGGCTTATCTTTTTAATCATTGCCTTGTGTGCTTTCTTTTGCTTAAGGAATTGCAGGATTTGTCCAAAGCAGTGATTTTCTTGATTCTTAAACGTACTTGAGTGTGCCAAATTAATACTGTTAAGAAATGAGACAGGAAAAATAAAAAAAGGGAAGACTTTTTAGGAAATAAAATATCTGAATTATTTCAACTCAAAGCAGACACAAAATGAATTCTGTCCTAAGATCCATTGACTATTAAAAAACATTTTAAAAGAAGTTCTCCTATGACTGTCCCAGATATGGAGATCTATTGTCTAAAAATTTATAATAATGTTGATTTCTGCTAGTTTTTCTACTCCCACATATGGAAATGTCTTACAGCTTCACTGTTTCTCCTTATGGAATCAACTTTGAAGTCAGGCACTTTGTGCTCTCACTTAAAATATCGCTTTGTTATCAGGTTTTATACATATCTAAAGAGATGAATTTGTGTATAATTATATGTATGTATGTACATGGTGTCCAAAGGAAAAGATTTGTGGTAAAACCAAGAGATGTGTATATATGGTCTAAGAATGTAGAGTTGGTAATAGAGGGCCAGACAAAACTTCATTCAGCTCGTGACCTCTCAGAGAGTGGTGGTCTAGAGATGAAGTGCAAGAACTATGTAACAGGATAACGAAACTTTCCTAGAATATTCCCATTTTTAAACTGTTATGTGGCATGGGGATCTGTGTCTTTGTACTTAATAGAAAGCTTTCTTTTTTACTTATTTCAGCCTGCTACTTAAGGTGAAGCCTGTGGGCATCTGATTTCTAGTCCTGGAAGAAACAGTGAATAAGCAATCCTTTGTTACTCCCTTTGCCATTCGTGATTTTGTAGATCTCAATTATATCTTTTAATCACCTCATCCTATGCTGAAGAGTTTTAGTTTAATTGTTTTCTGTGTGAAAACTGCTCTGTAACCTTAATCATCCTTGGTGACCTGCTCTGAAACTTTTCCAGTCCCACTGTGTTTTCTGAGATTGAGAATTTCATTGGTTTTTAATTATCAGTAGGAAAGAAAAATATCTAAATATGACTTTTCTCTCCTCTTTTATTTTATTTCTAAAGTTTTATTCATTTAATAAGAACGTAGTTATGTACATAACGATGGAGCTTTTGAGTGCCTAGTCAATGCATTTAATTTGATAATTACTTCTGTCAGTGCCAGGAGGTGACAGCATGAATCTAGTAGTTGTTATACATGTCTTTTAATGCCATTTGAAGTCAAAATCTAAAATTGAGGTCAAAGGAATATGAATCAAATTCATTATTGTGACTTAATGTGTTTCCAAATATAGCTTTGAAAGAGATGAATTGATTTTAGCCTTCTGAAATTATTTAGTATGTAATTCCCTAATTTTATGAATTGTTTTTGTTCTTTTTAATTTTATTGCAAGAAATTAGGTTTGATCATTATGGGTTAAAAATAGTAGATACTGTCACTAGGAAAAAATTCCTCTTTCTAGTTATTTGTGTGACCTATGTCATGAATATAAAAAAATTATACAAAACTCACTTTAATGAAGGATCATTTGGATTCCAATAATTCAGGCAATAAAACCATAACCAAAGAAAATGGATATCAATTTTTCTAAATAAGGGGATGATGGTTTATGTAACATCTTCAACCTGGAAAATGAAAGAATAGATTAATTAATGACTTTGAAGAGTTGATATGAACTATGAGCAAAAGGCTGAAGTTCCTGCTTCAATTAATAATTGGAAGTGCAGCAATTTCTGGGTCTACTTCTATGTAATCAGATGACCCAGTGATTTGCATATGTTCCTTGCAGTAGGATGCCTAAGTTATTTCTTCCTTCACACATCCCTTAATCACCATGTATGATGTGCGGACATGAGAAAGAGGCAGAAGTTTCTCATTTTTTCCCACTTGGAAATTTGAAGTCCTTTTATTCTCCTTAAATGGAGAAGAAAAATATTTTAAAACAGCTGCATATTGAGGAAATTAAAAACAAAAACAGATGCCATACCAAACCATTTTCTAAAGATTTTTTTCAAAGTGTAAAGAAGTCAAGTACAGGAATGTTCAGTAATTTATGTATTTGCCTAGAAATAAACACAAGCTTAAAAAAAAAAAGGTGTTAACACGACATTTATGCTACTTTATGAGGAATAACACATCAAATTGGCTTTTGACCATAATTCATTTGAATTTTTTCATAAAGCTTGTAAAAATGGAAAAGACTAATTTTAAGAAAGAGGAAAATTTTATTGGCTAATATCTTTGAGAGCGCCAGGAAAGATGTTATGACAAAAGGGTCAAGTTACATTACTAATTATTCCCTCCATATTACAGGTGAGCAATAATTTGCTTGAGGACATAGGAATGTATTTTTTTTTTCCAATTTCTGCTGGCATGGTTGAAAGCATGACATAAATGAGGAAAAAGTTTTAATCTCACAGTGTTTGTCTTATGGGCTCATGCACCAATATTCACTTTCTACTTCTATTTCCACCACTTACTTTGACTAAAGTATTTCATATTTTACTCATCTTACCATAAATTGTCTGCTTAGGAGTAGAGTCATAGGAAATCAGCAGAATTTTTCAACATTTAAAAATCTTATCCCAATATGATACTAAAGACTGGACTCTATCTTACATATTTTCAATATTTAACTTCTTATTTTAACACTTTTAACACTTATTTTAACACTTTTAACACTTATTTTAACACTTGACAGCCATCAACCCAGATGCTCAGGTCTCTTTCCACAGGGCTGCTCTCCAGCCTGCTTGGTCCCCATTTTGGAGGTAGAACCAGGATTACCCCATCAGTCTACTGCAACTCCACTGAACCCTTTGGACTCAACCTGTCAGCCAATTGTTCTCAACTCAATGAAATCCATGTATTATGGCCTTGTCCTTCTGTACATTGTTGTCAGTCATATTTATTTGAGTCATTATAACAGCAGAAATTTTAAAGTTTTTCAGTGTAAATATGAATATCAGGTCAAGAGTATTCACTACACAATGGCTTCCAAGTTTCAGAAGCAGTAGGGTTTGTAAAGTAGTAGTATTTGCAGAGAAACTGCCCTGTATTTTATCAGAATAATATATTTTTACTCTTTTAAGAACCTGTACATTCTTTATACATAGTCCAAAATTAGCTGATTTGGTTGAAGTTTAGATCTGTTTTTTTAAATATTCTTGGATTCTTTTTTTTTTTTTTTTTTTAATTTTAGAAGTTGCACACAATTTTAAAGAAAATCTTTTGTCTTCTTACTTTTGTTTGTTACTAGATTAGGTTTTCAACAGTTCTTTAAATATATTAATACACCACTATATATTCTTTTTATGTTGACCACACATTAATGGTACTTAAGTATTTATAAAAAATTAACTTATGGTTGTAAAAAAGATTACTTAAATTTTAACTTTTTCACAGAACAGCACTTTTAAACAGAAATAACCCTGAAGATATTAGGGCATATTTTGTTTCATTTTGTTTCAGTTGAGTCTCTACTGTGAAATGAGGAACACATTTGTACCTTCTCTTTCAGGCTGCTTCCTTCAAGCAAGAAAAATTTGAAGGAAAAATTTTCCCATTTTGTAGACAAAGCTTTTCACTCTATTACTCATTTTCTGAATAAACAGAAGGCTTGTATTTCCTGAAATGTTCTGCACGTTTTCTGAAGGCTCTACTGAAAAAAGGATTAGAAAAAAGTAAATACTTTCACAGATTTTTTGTTTGTATCATTGTAGAGGTAACTGCTGACCCATAATAAAGTAAAAAGCATTAAAAAGGCAATGACTATGTGACAATCATTATCACAGGTATCAGTCATCTCCAGTAAGTAAAACTCTGGATATTTTACATTCTACTATGTGAAAATGGCTGGGAAATGACGTTTTAATGGCAATCCACTCTATTTTCTGATTAGTATTTCTCCCTTTCTGACCACTGCCGCCTGTTCTTCTCTCCCATTTAATTTTGCTCCACACACTGTATTGAAGAAAACAGAATTAAAATTATTTGTTTCTCATTTCATGTTCTCCCATCCCTACGTGGTTATTTTCTGTGAGCAGCAGCTCCTCTCATCACAACACAATGAATACTGTGGTGGCTAGAGGAATAAAACATAACATTATTTTAACATTATTATCATCTCTAAGTTAAGTTGATGAGGTCCTGACAGATCTGCTGACTTTTCTCAATGCCATTTACAAGCATGATTCAATTACATCTATTGTGCAAGCGTTTCCTCTGGAGGGAGTATAGAAGAGATAAAAATAGCTTCCTAGGTTTCTGACCAGACCATTCTAAAAGATTTTTTCATCCTACCATACAATCAAACAACTGTCTGAGAAGATTTTCATGGCCTAGAAGGTGATTTTTTTTCTTTCAAACTTTGTTCACTAATTAATTTTAGAATTAAATCAATCAGTGTTCAGCTTATGATGCGCCTCAAAGGCACTTTGCTAGAGTTCAGTTTTTAAAAAAGAGAGGAGCTACAGAGAATGTCAATTTATCATGAGATTGATTGCATGTTTCAAAAAGTGTGTAAGTAGTTAAGACAAAATAAATTTATTTCAGTATTGAAGAATGTAGTCTACTTTTTAAACCCAAAGACATTCGGAGCGATCTCAACACACTGGAGAAATGGACCAACAGGAACCTCATAAAGTTCAGTGAAGGGAAATGCCAAGTCCTGCTCTGGGGGCAAAAAGCCCCACACACCAATACATACTGCAGGCTGACTGGCTGGAAAGCTGCTGGAAAGCAGTTTTTTTCAAGAAGGACCTTAGGGTTGACTGGCAGTCAACATGCTTACCATGAGCCAGAGATGTGACCCTGTGGCAAAGAAGGCCAACAGCACCCTGGACTGTGTTAGAAAGACAATCACAAGTTAGATAAAGGGAGGAGATCCTTCCCCTCTATTCAGCGCACTGGAGTGCTTTGTCCATCTTTGAGCTCTTCAGAACCTAAAGGGAAACATAGAATCATAGAATCATAGAGTCATTGACATGGAGCTACTGAAGCAAGTCCAGGACAAGGCCACAAAGATGTTTAAGGGACTAGGCCATCTTCCACATGTGTGTCTGAGAGATCTAAAATCATTTAGCCTGGTGTCTCAGTTTGAGACAAATTTAGGAGGAAAACGCTCTGGAATGAACATCTCTCCCAAAGTCAGGTCTTCGGCACTCCCTCCCCCACCGATGCAAAAGGAATTTCTTGGATGAAAGTGAAAAAAACTATTTATTTAACAAGCAGAGTGCCAGCAGGGCACAGAAAAGATGAATAACTGTTAAAATATTAAA
>QWTY01004249.1:0-10188 GCA_008033365.1 Pseudorectes ferrugineus
TCACAGCATGGGGTTAAACCTCGCATGCGTGGCCCTTTGATAAATGGGTGCAAACAGCAGCCCCAATGCCCTGCCTGGGACTGGCCTGAGCCTGACGGTGCCTGCGCCCTCATTTTGGGTGTCTGCAGCCCGATGTGGTTTTGGGATGCTCTAGCAAGCGAGGTAACAAAATAAATTTACTCTTTGCATTTCAGCTGTGGTTTTTTTGGTTGTCCTCAATCAGCTATGTGTGTTGATTCACACAGCCACATAAAAAGAGGGTCATTTGACTAGAAATTCAGGAAGAAAAAACCCTCTAGTTTTCAGTAGTTGCTGTTATATGGCGTGCTCAGAAGTTTTGTAAACTAAACTCCTCCAGTTTGAATATGAGTCTAAAGTGAGTAATTCAAGCGAGTTGGAATCAGTGATGGTGAATGACACTTGGGTATTGCTGTGTGTCTGATATATATTTTCAACAGATAGGAATGACATAACTATGTCATTTATAATTAATATTTCTTCCTTGAATCTGAGGGATTGTCTAGGAAAAGGAATTTTGTCTTCATGGGATAAGGACTGCCTTCATTGTAAGAAGAGTAACAGAAGGGTTACTAGGGGCATATCCACAGAAGGGGAAGAAGATCTCTTTGAGAAGGGATGAGTGGCATTCAGCTGAGCCAGATGGAGGAAGAGAGGTAGAGCAAACGTATGCACATTCTGGGAGAACCACAGTCGGTCTCTGCTGACTGAGTTTTTAGTGAAGACATACTTTTCTTGCATTTCTAAGGGAGGTTGGGAAGGCTGTGAATGGAGTGGGAAGGTGTAAAGAGCTTGAAAATTTGAACTATAAGGAGGCTGGAAACATACAGTCTGCAGAAGTGGTACATTAGTTTTGTGGACCAACTTGTCAAAATTAATCAAACAACAAGTAGATAAAGCTGGAGGGAAGTCAGTGTTTGAAAGTTGGGATTTATTTTTCTGTTGGCTGCTTTCTGATTCCAAATAGACAGCTATGTTTGGTTTATTTGTGCTTGGCATACCAAATGTACCATGTTGTTTGGATACAACCCTTAGCCATTCCTGCTTCACCTTGTTCCTTGACTCTCTGATCTGCTGCTTGGAGCTGAGCCCAGAGACCATTCAGAAGCTAAAATCCAGCCTGTGCCTGTTTGTTAGGCAGCACTTTATTGGAAGTGCCAGAAAAATTGCCTCCTGGCTTTTATATGGGTTTGAAGGTGGAGCTTGACCTTCAGAGCATTGGAGATATTCAAGGCTGGGATATTTGCAAGGTGGGTCCTTGCTGCTCCATACCTGCTGCCTGGGGACAGTTTCCAAGAGGGGTCCCGATGGCACTGTCTCTCCAGAGCCTGGCAGGTTCACCCTTTTCAGTGCTCCACAAAGTTCTTCCCACATCACACTGCAGGTCTGGTCAGGATTTGTAGCTCCAATATAATTAAGCCAAGTGGATTAGTTTATGACTGTGTAGGCAGTTGATTTTTAAGTGACTAATATAATTCTTGTTCGTAGGAAGGCTTGGCATAACCACTTAGTTGATCCGAGAAGCACAGAAATGCCAGTCTGCAGAGTATATATAAAGCTTTCAAAACAGAAAGAAGAAAGCAAAGAAGCATCATCAAAAATATATCATCATAATATGTTCCACTTCATATTGCTAATCTCTGTCTTTATACCTTGAGTGGTTGAGTGCCTTGTGTAAGGCATGGATTGCTGCATCTTCCATGGCTCAGAAGAGTCAGCGGTTAATGAGGTCATGCCGGGTGCTGGAGGTCTCTCCAGGGCAGATCTTGAAAGGGAAGTGCCAGCTCTGAAGTGTTTGGGAGGCATGTTGAAAGTGTTATAGTTTGACTGCTTCAGAGCATGTTAGATGGTCTATCTTTTCAAAAAGCCACACTTGTAAAATTGCTGAAGCTTGTTAACATTTAAAGAAAAGAAGACTCGTAAGTGTTTAAGGCATTCAGGATAGCATGGGGAGCCAAGTGCCCTGGTGGAAAACGGTGTAAATCTTTTCTTTAATACACAAAAACTTAGGGTGGGCTCCCTAGTGCTGCCAAGACTGACAAGGAAACCTTATGGAAAAAGTCAGAAATGACTGATAGATCAGTTCAGCATTGGCTGTCAGCAGGAGAATGGTACCACATTTTGCAGTACTTCTCTTCGTAGAATATATTCTAAACAGTTTTTTACTTTTAGTCTGATTGAAAAAAACCACTGTTGCTGCCTTCGCATTACGCTTTTGACTCCCATGTGGCAAGCCCATGTGGGCCCCGCGTTCGTCACAGCCATGCAGTTCAGGAGCAGCACTGCCTTGAATGAATGAGGCTTCTTGCTGCCTTTCTTCCAAAGGCACAGGGGATGTAATCTGTAGTAGAAGGGGCCAGTAATTTCCAAGTTTTGTTGGTTGGGAGCTGTGGCCATACCAGCAACAGAGGGATCATGTCATTCTGTGCCTGCTAAAAGGGCAGCTTCACGTCACCACAGTCTTCCTGGATAGTCATCCACATGTGAACACAGCCACTAATCCTATGTTTGCCACTTTTCTTTTTAGCCACGGAGGTTTTGTAGTGAACACTAGTGTTTGCTTGCAAAAGCAGCTCAAATGAAGATTGTGATTTAGGTGTCACTTGGTTTGGGACATGTTCCTTCTGTAGTGTCAGTTCTTATAAAATTGATGTTCCTGAATGCTTTTGAATATCATCTACTGAGAACCATATTTTAGGTACTTAAGTTAGTATTTTGGAGAAGGGAGGTAAGATGATACTTGTAACAGATGACCTTCAACTATCAAGGAGTACAGAGGATTTTAGGCTTAACTACCTAAAATGCATGCATCTAAATACATTTAAAACTGAGTGCTGATAAAGGTTACTTATTTTTATAGCATGTAATCAACAACATCCACAGGTTAGAATTTGTACAAAATAAAAGCGAAGGTATTGCTTCCAGTTTTAGTCATGACAGTTTTTCCAGAGCAGGTGGCATCCAGCAGTCTTGGTGTTTTGCCCAAGGTGAAAATTCTTTTGTCCGAAGAGGTTTAAATAAAGCAATGCTGATGTTAAACAGGACATTCCCACTGCACAGCTACCAAAAATCTGTGTGTCACCCATTCCTCTTGGCCCTGGGCATAGGATACATTCCCTAGGTAGTTCAGGGTCATCTTCCCTTCCATAGCACAGTCAGAGCATCGTCAGGCATTTGCTTTGCAATCAGCTACACATACAGAGATGCTACCAACTGCCTTTTGTGGTGTTTCAAACCCCTCCCAACTCTGCCAGCTGGAGGATTCACGTGAATGGGGTCTATATTGGGGTCTATATTCCCGCTTCATACTAAATCCATACAGGTACTTGGAAAGTATCCCACTGAAACAGGTTGTATCAGACTGACAGTTTCCTGTGTCAGCAGTACTGCAGGAGCAGAAATACTCAACCAACTCTTCATCTTTTTCACTATATCCCCCAAGAGGAGACATTTGAAAATCATTTCCGTCCTTGTAAATTGTAGACTTGAACGCTCAATGCTCTGCAGAGTATATCTCTGCGTGACCACTAGCATTTATATGGAGTGAAATGTTGTGGACAAAGATGTTGCATCTAAGTAAATGTCTGACTTGGTCCACTTCTCTTTTCATCCCCCTATAAGATTTTATTTTAGATTATCCTCAATAAGTGCAGCACTTGAGTGGCCATATGCTTGGCAAAACACATAGATAATTTACAACTGTTGTTTGCATTCATTTTTGTAGTTCTGAAGTTACTTTAAAAACACAGCCTAAAGGACTTCTTCCAGAATTAATATGTTTTCACATAAATCTGGAAATGCCCGTACGTCTGCTCAGATCTCCAGAAAAGTGCATTTAGTTCGTTAGTTTCATGCTGAAGTGTTAACATTTTAGGTTGTTTTATTAGGAGAGAACAAAGAACTCCTGCCTTGTTGAAAATTTGTTACACAAAAATAAGGATGAAGAGGTTCCAAAAGAGCTAATGCTAAGCACTGGAAACTGGATGAAGTTGTGCAGATTGGAAAGATTTCCAAGACATCTGGTAATTAGCTTCTAGTTCTTATGGAGTCCTGCCCTGTGAATGCTGCTGCTGCTTGTGATGAAGGGGGAACAGGAGTGAGATGAAGCATAACTCTGAAAAACTGGATCTTTGTGTTCACAAATTATCAGTGGGCTATTGAAGAATGTCTGAGTACCCCTTTGGAAAACCAATTCCTACCAAAAAAAAATGTCCAGCACTTCTCCCTTTGCAGGATTGCCTTCTGTTCTGGCGTTTGCTTTGTGCGATGGGGAGAGGGAACAAGCTGTCAAAGAGCTCTTTACGGCTTTCCCTGCCTGGGCCAATGTGCCAGTCTGCCCCACAGCAGCTTGTTGCGCTCCCCAGGGGCTGCACCACAGCTGGCAGTTGCTGGAGCGTGACTGGCTGGTTACCTCCCCTGCCCGGCCCAAAATGCCAGAGAGGCTTGGCATTGCTGTCAGAGCTGGCACCTGGCAACCTTCTCCAGGGAAGTAAGGTAGCATACTCGGGTGCAAGGGACCTGGAGCCAGGCCAGAGCTTGATCCTTTTGTAATTATTATCGTTATTGTTGTTGTTATTATTATTACTACTACCATTGTTATTTTCCAGCACTGTTTTTTTTCATTTCATTAAGGAAGATTTAAGCAAGAAAGAACACTTGCCATTTGAGTTAGTTTTGTAAGTTGTCTCTTGGGAGCCCTTATCTACACCCTGGTTATAGGCTAAGGTGTGTTTGTGGGGCTTCTGAAGTTCAGGTGTATAAACCTTCAAGCACTGAATGGGAATTGCTGACCTGATGCTTTGGTTACTTGTCAGAGACTTGGGAGACTGCTTCTGTACCCTGTTCTGCCCTTTACCTGTGCAGTCACTTTTATCAAGTCATTGCCCTGTCATGTTTATTATTTTGTGTGTAAAACAAAATATTGATCTTGTCGTAGATATCTGCAGTAAAAATGGTTAAGAACAAAATGATATATTTACTACTTCTTTGGGGTTTTTGTTACAAATATTTTACCATCTAAACATCAGTAATCAGTCCCAGCACGCTCACTACTAGTAAAAATGTTTATCTTTTCAGCTCTGAGTCTATTAAGTGCAATGAGCAGACAGCCTGTCTTAAGTTAATTTTTATAGCAGTGCACTACTTTAAAATTAGGCATTTGCAGCAGAGAAAAAGCTTTATTGAGATTTGTTATCAGAAAGAAAATTATTTTTCCTACATTGCAAATGTAAGCCAATGTGTGGTTAATGGTGTTCACTAAATTATACTGACTGAGAATATGAAGGAAGTAGAGTTATGTATGAATATATAATACTAGGACATGTTGGAAGAGATTATACTTAATTTGTATATAACCTGATGAATTTTGCAGCAGTAGACATTAAGCTTATTCTCTCCACTGATAAATCATGCTTATGGCCTCAAATAAAAACCATGCACAGTGTGAGCCTTTTCTTCCTAAGATCACGGCCATTCCATGTGTGTTGTAGCAGTATCCAGTTCCTGAATGGGGTGCAACTGGTGCAGCCACCTGAGCTATGGAAAGAAGGATTTAGCACTCAGTGTTGGTGCTGTCCATGTGCTTTTGATTTGCCCAAGGTCTGAGCTGCTGTGTCCTACTGCAGGCAGTGAACTGCCACTTTCCAACAGCTGCCTCGAATCTGGGCTGTGGGAGAAAATGACTTTTCTTACAATGGAGTTGCAGCATATCTTAGTCTAGTGGTACCAGTGGTCGAAGCTCAACAGCAGAATTCTGTGGGGGTCACAAATTCCTTAGCTTGTCCTGAGCAGTGGCAGCTCCCTTAGAGGAGGGGTACAAAGCCTTGCTCCCGAGGCTAACCCAAACAGCCTCTGCTCCTTACACTACAGCTACCTCCACAGAGAACATTTGCTTTGAATATTAAATTATTATTGGTAGAGGAAGCAGTAGTTGGGCTGGATCTGGCTTTTCAATAAACAGATTTTACTAGGTGAGACTTGTTCCACTCAGATGTTTATTGACCTGTCTTTCCCCTGAAATTATTATTATTTTCACATTTTTCTGTAGTGTAGTACACCTTTGTGGAGTAAAATGAACTCATATCAGACATTGATTTCTGTGTATTTTTATGCATGATGCTTTCTCAATTCCTTTGAATTGCTGTGCTTTTGGAACTAAAGTTGGTATTCCCAGGGTGTTTTAATGCTTTTTATCCACAAATTACATTTATATATTCTCTGTACCAAGTGTTGCTTCAGCTGTCTCCAGTTCTGCATTACACAAAGCAGATTCCTATCCTCAACTGCTTTTGTTTTGAAACTCTCCAAACACTCATATTTAGCTAGTGGAGTGGACATTGTTGGGCTAATGTTTCAGAACCCAAGTCGAGCCTGCCCTGCCTTGGTGCAGGGCGGTTAATGCTCATAACGTTGGGTCACTCTACAACTTATGTACTAAATGAACATTGTGGAATGGTGTCAGAGAAAGGATCCTGAGCCCCTACTTTATCCCTACTGTAGCTCTGGAATTGCACTTGCAGAATATAATTCCAGCATGTTTTGAGCCAGTTCAGGCTGAGCTGCAGCCCCCACTTTTACCCTCCTCCCCACTGCAGCAGTTCTTGTGCTGGTGCTGGCATCCAAGCCAGTCTGCAGCCAGCTGCTGCTTCCAGGAGTCCTGGCAGCAATCACTGGTTACTTCCCAACCTGCTCAGCACCACAGAGCAATTGATATCGAATAATAAATTAGATATATAAAAATTGTCAGCAATGATAAACTTGTCCCCTGCACTGAATGTCATCATTTTGCTCTAAGCAGAGTTTAAAGCTCACAGCCAGAGTTCAGGTGTTCATTTCAGATTGTGAGTCTTGCGGAAAAAGAAAAAAAAGTGAGAAGCTCATTTAATCAACCCTCAATGCAGGAAATTTTGCTAGCCAGGGTGGAGACAGAACTAAAGACAAACCTTCCTAATGTTGAACTGTCATGCTGAACAAGGTTCTTGAGTTTTGGCTAAACAGATTCACACCCCTTTAAGACAGGTAACTGCTTTCAATTCAGATAGTCCACATGGTGACCCCAAGCATGTTTGGAAAGGAGCTGGACTTGAGAAGGTGTCCATATTGCATGCAAGGTGGGGAAGGTCTTGATGTATGAACTGGGAAAGGACAATTCTTTTTTTGAAAAATACAACTTTTTCCTAGTTACAGAGATTTCCATCAGACTTCTATGGCTTCAAGGTAGGCATATGACACAGGGAGCTATGGCACAGCAGTTTTGGTTTGTTAGGCTGTACAATCTGATGTGGAAATGGATAGAGGCAAGAGGAAGAAAGTATTTAAAAGTAAAAATAGAATTACATTTGGGACAAAGCCTGTGCTAGAGGGTTAGGAAGACTGGACCAAGAACTGACTTAGATGATGAAAATACACACTTCTTTTGAATGAAAATATTCCGTGCTTGCTGCAGGTTAACATTCAGGAAGTTAGTATGAAACAGCTCCAAGTACAGAACTGATATACATGTATTAGAGGTCATTAAACCCTAAGTAGGTGCTTCTCATTCAGGGTGTTAAAGTGTGGTAATGGAGGTAGGGTTATCTGACTGACTGGTTTTGTCTTTACTTCTGTGTGGGCAAGCTAGAACTTTTTTGCTGAAGTTGAAAGCTGATTTTTTAGAGGAAGGGGAAAAGGCAACTTCTAGCTATATTGCTGTGAAGTTGTGAAGAAGCCCAGTCCTGAACATCCTGGAGGCAGAGGAGGAGGTTCCACTGGGGGGAGCACCAGGCACATTGGGTGTTCATCTTTTTGACAGGTGGATACACACATTTCAGTGAAGGTGACTTCCCAGCAATTCTGTCTTTCTTGGTCCTTCATGAAGTACCTGAATAAATTGTGTTCTATAAATTGCACTTTATTCTTTTATGATATTAGAATCAAATTTTTCCACAACATTAACACTGGTCACAAGTTTAATCCCAGAGTCTGCCTTTAGGCTTGAATTGTCAGATGGTGGTGATTCTCTAATTCACCAGTGTGCTTTCTGTCTTTAAAAACACTGTTCATAGGTGTTCCTTTCAATTTTTGGAGAAAGGTACCTTCCTCAGAAAACATAATCTGCAGAGCAGTAGAAGATTTTTTTAATACATTGGTCACTTGTTTAGTACATTTGGAATTGCCTAATTTAGGTATTTGGTGCAGGTTGAAAGCTGGGGATTTCATTTAAACAGCTTAGTTAACTTGCAGGCTTAGTCTGTTGAAAATTTCCCACTTATTGTTCTTAGGCATGAGTATTTATAAGTTTACTACATTTTTAAAGCCAGTTGTATTTTTAGTTTAATTAGGTCCTTTAGTGAAATTGTTTTAACTGTTCTTTCTTCCTCCATCGGAAGGGTGTGCATAAGGGATGCTGGGAATAATAGGTTTTTCTCTTTGTTGACATTAAAAGTGTCATTGAAAATATCTGTAGGAAATCCTAAACTGGATTTCTCAGTGTCACTTAGCTTTTTGACCTGAAGATTTTGCAGTGAAGGGCGGAGGTGACTGATGTCTGAAACACGTGGATGCCACAGAACAACTGAATGACTTGCTAATAATGTAATCTTAGTCCAGTCTCCAGGGTAAGGTGATGGTCTGGGGTTTGGGAGATTTGCATTGCAGTCATACTGCACAGCACACATTTTCTGGATGTATTTGTGGGCAGACACCTTAAACTAAGGCTGCACAACTTCTCAGGTACCATGTGATTCTTTCAGTGTGAATTGCTAGAATCAGTATGGAGGCTAAACATACTGAAGAATAAAATATGCATGTATCCCAAATGAGTTTTGTTTGTGTTAGGGAGTTGAGAAGGATCCTCTCTCATAGAAGAAAAGCAAAATTTTCCATGTTTGCTAAACCCAGGTTCATCAGTAATTTGGAGTGGAAGGAAAATGGGAACTGTGTACCCGCTAGACAAATTTCTTCAGTGAAGTGATTTGGCCCTAGCACAAATTGAGCTTTATATCAACAGCAAGAAAATAGTGTTTTGACACTGGTACTACTGGTCTTCCAACACTGGTGAAAGGGAGCTGATCTTTTAGTTTATGCTAAATTAAAGCTTTGTTATTATGAACACATGGCGGAGTAGCAGGAAATGTTTCACTTTACTGACTGTCCTGCTCTGTGTTTTATTAGATAGTATGGGTAATTTCTCCAATGTAGGCATATGAGAGGGACTTCTGTGCACGTTTCAAGTTAGTTCCAGCTGAACATTTGGTTTATTTTAAATTTCTTCATGCCTGTGTGTCCAGAGATTTCTGTTTTCAGAAACAACATGTTTGGCAAACTTTTATGTGTATTGCCTGGGTACAACTTCTCTGTCAAGAACATAGGCATAGACAATCTGATAGGTTTTGTTACATGGTTTGAATTAAGTATTTCTGTTGTAATTTAGCAAACTGTGTTCTGGTATTTAGTTATTTTTTTAAAAGAAAAATTACAGGAATTCTGCCTCCGTAATTGGCTAGGGTTGTTCTGGAAGATGGAAAGGATCTGCACAAACTTCTAACAGCAGCAGCAAAGGTCCTAGGAACTAGGAATACAAGGAGGAAAGTAATCTGAAGCTATTGTAGCAATGAACCAATTTAATGGGGCTTTAGGCAGTGGAAAAACTGTCAGCTTTCCAAAATACATTGCTTGAGTTTTCTACATACTACAGCTTTGATGGAATTAGCAAATGATTTGTTACTCAGCTTCCTTTGGTAACAGCAGTGTATATTCTTCTACTAATGGCAAGTTTAGCACTGGAGGTTCTCCTGGTCTAAAACACATCTTTCCCTTTAGGGTGGTTAATAGTGGATCTGCACTGGCTTGGATCCTCTGATGGTACAGGGTGACATGAACCAAATACTGCCACATGGTTACATTTCTAACACAGAGCAAGCAAACGAAAGTTTATGCCCTACTCTGGCTGCAGGAGGGCAAATGACACCTGATTAAGTGTAAAACTAATAATCCATTGATGGTTTCTGGACGTGTATGGTTTGGCCAAGTTGGTTTAGGCTGGATCAGCACTTTGCTTTGAGTAGCCACGCTGCATTTGAGGAGCTCTCAAGTTGCATTTGCTTTGCATTGAACCATGTCCTTGGGTACAAGTCCTGCACTGCTTTACAACCAGCTGAATTATCAGGGGATCCATGAGTTTAAAATAGGTTG
>QWTY01004249.1:10350-26646 GCA_008033365.1 Pseudorectes ferrugineus
TAGTTCGGTGGCAGGTAAAATAAGAACAGTTGTAGCTATATAAAGAACACAATAGACTGAAACTTTTTTGTTGTAAAAAATTGCACATAGCATGTAAACCTTAATAACAGAGAGCACCTTATGAAAAAGCGTTTTCTGCACGGGTTTGATACATTGCTATAGACAGCCCCCATGTGTCCAACCTTAGAAAAATGCTGTAATCCTAAAATTAGGGCTATACTTGTAGCTCTTGCCAGTGAAACCAGTATGCTTTCTGTGTCTAGAGGATGTAGTACCCAGATTCTGTAAGTAGAGGTGCTTAGGCACTGGTACTGATGATATGAATGCTGAAAATAAGCACTCCAGAGAGCCTTGTAAACAAGGCATTGAAAAATAAAGAAAATGGAAATTGTTATCCATGCTTGTCACAGGTCACAGAACTGAAAGCCACCCACAAACATATGCCTTTTAATTAATGTTCGCTTCCTTTCTTTCACTCTAACCAAAACCACAAGAGTGCCTCCACACTTGAAAAAGAGAATTAAGGAAAAAAAAGGTAGAGGACAAATTTTCTTCAAAATGTTGAAAATATCAAAGCAAGAAAATAATTTGAGCATCTTTGTATTCCTGTGTTTAACATTAAAACATAACTACTGGTAAGTGATTTGTGCTCTCTCCAGGCTTCACTGAGCAACTCTCAGACAGCTTGCACCAGATAAGATCCCTTGGTTGCTTGTGAGATTATTTTTTGTTCTTTGATTACCAGCAGCGTGACAGTGTGTATCTGTAGCTAGATGAAAAGGTAGTGTGCTGCAAGATAGGGTTGTCTAGCTCTGTTTTCACTCACTTTCTCACTGCATGGAGGGGTGAGGAGGATTTTCTCAAGTGCTGAGCTTAGCGGCTTGAGTTGGGAGCCAGGCTCCCCATGCTGCTGGTGAGAAGTGGGTGTCACCAGAGGGAGATGGAAAACGTTGGTGTTAGGGAGTATTTAGATGTTCCTTGTGCTGCTGTCACTCTTCTCTCTACCCTGATTGTCTGGGTAGTCTGAGGGGCAAACATCAGCATCCACACTAGATATCCTGCGTGGTAGATATGAATCTCCACCTCTATGATAAGTTGAAGTTACCTGAGCCTGGGGCATTTTTCTTTCACTGGAAATGAGTTCATCAAGCTCAGAAACTGAGATGGTGAAGCAGACAGACTCCCTCCAGATGGGATCTGTGTATTTGCCTGAATTGTATATGCTGATGGGATCTGTTACTGCCCCTTTACCATCTCGTGGTGTCGCACTGAACTAGATCGTCCAACAGCTTTAGCAGAGACGTTGGTGTCCAAAACACAGCTTTTTGTGCTGGTAACATCCTGTGTGCCTTTGTTCCAGCAGGATTTGTAAAAGTCAATTTCCAAAGCTGTGTTGAAGATTTTGCAGAACTTCACTATACTGTGGCATTATGAAGTGGATTTTTCAAGCACAAGGTTGTGGAACATGCTTGAGGGCATTTTTCTTTCTTTACTTAGTACCTTCAATTGAAATAAGAAAAATCCAAAAAAGATATCTTATTCCTTTCTTAAAGCACTGACTTCACTTTCACTGCTGTAAAAATTACATAGTGACAGAGCAGTGGTTGAGCAGTCTGTGAAGAACTTCAAGAGTAAATTTTGCTGAATCTCATTTTGAAATAAACATTTAGGAAGGATGGAAGCAGTTCTTTCCTTACCTAATTCTCACCCTAGGTGCCCCATTTGTTTTGTTAGCTGCTGCCTTTGTGATCATCAGTAGAGATCTTTTCCAGCCTTTACAGTTCTATGGTTCTGCCTGCTTGGGTCTCACACCTGAGGGTGGAGCCTTTGAGAAGAGAATGTGTGAAAATATTCTGCCACTTAAACCTGTGCCACGTAGGCACCCCCAGTGGTTTTTTTGAGGTGTAGACCAGTACCTTTAGTTTTATGATACCAATGATATTTCTGATAAGACTGTTCTAGAGTCTGACAGATTTCACTGTTGGAAGTTTCCTAAAAACAAACACACCCACCCCCCAGTTGTATGCTATTGCAGACCCTATTCTATATCATAATAAAGCATAACACAGAGCTAACATCAAATCTAGCCAAATTACATTTGCCTTCATCCTTTTTCTTCTCAATTAGCACAGTCTCAGTACTATGAAGTTGCATTCTGTTGCCAAATTTAGAGCCCTGTGTTTTAGAGGAGTGCTGTTGACAGCAGTGCATTTAGCAAGTGCAGAAAGCAAAATGCTACCAGCATCATGTAGATTGGAAATTTCTTGTCCTAGTTTCTTGTCCCGCAGTTAGTTCCATATGGGCAGCTTCAGTGCATTTTGATTTAATGAATTGTAACAAAAGCTGAACTTGGATTTCTGTAACCACTGCATCGGGAGTCTAACAGGCTTCTTGCTGGTGTGAATGCTGCTGCATCCACGTGAATGCTCTTAATGCTGTGCTGGAAAAGCTGTTCTTCATCTTCAGGAAACTTGAGAGCCAGGGTTCAGCAGAGTTAGGTTTGAAAGACCTGGTGTGGACCTTGGGCCCCTCAAATTTAACCTCATGTCTTTTCAAATGCACCATCTGAAGCCACACTTGTAAATTAAATCTGTTCAGTGGACTAGCATGGCTACAGCATGGTTATAAATCCTTTGTCTTATCTGAATCAGGTATATATCCCTCAGTGAAGTGACACAATGGATATTTGCTTAGGAAGCAGATGCAGCCAGTTCACTCTAATTTATTTTTAAAAAGCAATCCATCTTTAATGTATGAAGTAAACCTGCCTAATTTTGCAAATAATATTTTGTCATTTCAATTAAATTGCTTTGTTATTTTGTCTGAGATTTTTTTAGCCCATATTGTAAAAAATTAATCAAGTGGACTTTTTATTGAGAATACAGTATTGGTGAATTGGTGAATTCAGTATTACTGAATTTGTGATGTTCTGAAGCTAATTTAGGAGGACAGCAGGCTGGTAGCAGTGGGCTGTACTTGTATGCGCTGTAGCTGAAACACTGAAGTTGTCATCAGACCTTTTGCTCCATCAAGGTTTTGTGTTTTAAAGGACCGGATAGAGGAGGATATTTTGTCCATGTGGATTCCACAGGGGAGGTTGGAAGGAGCTTGGTCTGTCTGATGAAAAGAGAAGGGGAAGAAAACCATGGAAGTTCCCCATTGTAATCCTCTGCCTGGGGTGTTCTGTCCAGTGGGACAGACAGCGAGAAAGAGTCCTAGGCTGTCACTCAGCACAGTTCTCAGGGTGTAAGGTGAGGTGCTTGCAGTAGGAAAGTCTCTTGAACACCATGAGAGCTTCTGGGAATGAAGACCTCAAGGACAGCCCCTAGAAGGCCTCCCGTGCCAGCCGCTTTAGTACCCAACAGGAGGACATTAATTCTACTGGTTCTTTCAATAGAAAATATTAATAGAAATATTCAATAGAAAATATTTTCAATAGAAAATTATGGACAGAGTAAAGCTTCCTTATTCACAGTTTTCAGCCTGGGTTTTTTGCTGTTCTCTGGGAATGGAGAAGCAGTTCCCTCCCCGTGTCTTTCTGCAGCCCTGAGTGATGCTCTGCAGTGATGGGGAGCCGAAGGCAGTGCCTGCAGCGGGGCTCCGGCTCTCGCTCGGCCTGAGGCAGGGCTGCACTTTGTGCTCTGCCTGCAGGCAGCCAAGTGGGTGTAACCCCACTGTCCTGTCCTGTCCTTGTGGGAATCACTGCAGGGGCTGACACTGCCGGGAATAGGTCTGCTGTCTTCTGCTGAGTCGTAGCGAAAGTGGGTTTGTTTGCTTCCAGAAAGATTACTTTGGCATGTATACAGAAGACAAAAGTTGAGTATGGCTGGCTGAGGATGGTTCCTAGTGGAAGTACACAGGCTGCAGAAGTCAAATGAGATGTCTTGACTCTGGTCTGTAGTCTTGTGTCTCCTCAAACCAATAATGTAGCAATTGCAGGGATTTTTAGTGAAACAGGTGTATCTAGCTGGCAAAGCAGGGGTGTCTTTTACACCACTGGGAGTGAGACACCACTTCAGCTGTTAAACACAAATTTAACAAATCTCAATCAGATATAATGATTTAACATTTTAAAATTTTCTCCTTTCTCTGAGTGCAGTTATTGTTGCACCTTTGTGTTTCTGTTGACATTGCAGCAATCTTTCCTCAGCAGTTAGGATGGGTTTCAAACAGCATTCTCTTCTGCTTACGAGGTTAGGGCCTTGCAACGCTTCTCGTGTTATAGCCCCATCCTTTTCTATATTTCTGGTGGTAGCCTGGAGGAGCAGAGCAGATAGAACAGGCAGAGGGCCATGGCACTGGGCTTGTGGCTGCCAGCTCATAGATGCCCGTGCTCTGATTTGGTAAGTGATTACCAGATAGTTTGACCCTGGACTGGTGCTGCACTTAATCGTGACTGATTCATTGGGCTGAAATATGTCACTGATTTGATACATCCACTTCATTAATCCGCTGGAATTGCATCCAGCTGTTAGAGGTGTATGAAAGAAAGGTACCTGACATGCAGGGCAAGAGCACTAACCTCTGCATTAAACTATAAAACAGTCATTAGGACATCTAATGCTGAAATTGAATTGCTCCGCAGAAATTTGGTTTTCAAGCACAATACTAATTAGCTGTAAGCTTGATGAATGTCAAGAATTAATTGAAACATTTCAGTGGCCTGTGTGGGTTTTAAATATTGTCCTTATTGCCCCAATATTTTCAGTTCTTACACTAATTGCTTTTTAGGGAACATGAATAAAATTATCTTCTGGAGTGACTGAAGGTACAAATGGTTCATTGCATTACCAAAAATGGATCTGTTTGCTTCTGGATTTCCCTTTTTTTTCCTTTAAATGTATCTACTATTTTTCTTCCACTTTTATGCATGCATTGCAGATATAAAGTAAGATTTTAGACCCAAACTTTATTTTTGACAGCACTTGTATGTTTTCTTTCCTAGCTGTGCTCTGGAGGCCAGCATTCTCTTGTTACCTACTTTAATTTTGGCAACAGGAAAATAGCTACAGCTTCATAAAATAATTTTTTGTTTTTAATTAAATAGGATGTCATCCAAATTTCATGATTATTTTATCCTGTTTATGAAAGAACTGCAACATTTGGTACATGAAATGTCTACAAGATAAAAAACATCTTGGAAAATTATGAATTGAAAAAGAATTAATAATCAAAATCAGCATTTGGTTTTTTCCTCAAATATGATCTTAATGTAAAAATAGCTAAATTTTTCATATGGGGATTGCAGCTCCATAGTGCAGACTGCTCATATTCCTTGTCTCTGATGAGTGTCTCCGCGTCTGAGTACACGATAAGGATGAATGTCCAACATGCCGTGTTACAGACTGCAAACATATGTATGACAAATATGTGGGGTGACGCGATGTAGGAAGAGCCTTAACACTTGTAGGGAGGCTCCTCTGCGTGTCGAGCGATTCCAGAACCACAGATTCTCAGGCTGCAGTGTGGTGCCATGCGCCGCCGCTCGCTTCATGTGCAATCACATGTGACAGTCCTCGGGGCCTGTTCCTTGGCACCACGGAGGGAGAAGGATGGGGCTGCTTCAGCATGTCTGAAATGGAGGTGGTGCCTGGGAAACTGCCCAGGAGGGGAGAATTGAAAGGATCTTTTACAGTGCTGTGTTAATGACTTATCTGCATAGATGTGATCAATCCACTGTGTCAATCCAGCAGGAGCTCAGTGCTGTTGTTCTCCATAGCAGTCAGTTCAGTAAGTTTGGATCTCAGCAGGGCAGATTCAGGGCCCTTTGTGGAAGGTTAGGTTAATTTTTATCCAGACTTGCTTAAAGATTTGATTTTTTTGGTGGTGGTTTCTGTGGGGGGGGAGGAGGGGGAAGGGGTTTATTGATTGGTTAGGGTTTTTTGTGAGGAGGTTAGATGGTTACTGTGTGATAATAGCATTAGTGATAGCTCAGAAGTTGAGAAAATTCTGTTTCGTTATCCATTCTTTCAAAGCTTTTCTTCAATAATTAATTATGCAGTAACCCTTCCCCTAGTGAGAAATGCATTCAGTATTGTACTTCTTAAAATAACGTATTTTTGGCTCGTCTCAGTGCCGATTGCCCGGAGGCATAACACAAATATATCCTGAAGAAAACAGTTATTTGGAATGACAGTGCTGTAAGAAGCTCAATTCCATGTTACTTGATTCTCTCTCCCATCCCTAGTTTTGCTGCCCAAGGGTGTAACATTTCACTCTAGCCTACAAAACAAGTAGCAATAAATGTGTATCCATATACTTGAAAGCCACATTTTTTATGAAGGTGTGATCTGTTAAATGCTTGGAGAAGATGAATGTGGTCAAGATGTAAAACTCCTTTTGTGTATGAATATGATGGCATTGAAAGGGTGATGTAGAACCTGAGAGCAACTACATACTCAAGAAGATAGATCTGGGGATACGTTTCAGACAGTGAAAGTCCCGTAGTTCATGGTCATTCTGTTTCGTTGCTGTCTCTCCAAAGGGACAGCAGAGTACCCAGCTTTTGTGCCAGTTTAAAACACCGAGCCCACTGAAATCAGTTGGAAATTGGGCGGGTGTTAAAAATAGTCAAATGGTTTTTATTAAACAAAATGAATGCCGACGGAAATCCATAAAATGCCTCTCTCAAAGGTACATCTGACTCTTTCTTTCCCTCTCCTCTTTTTTCTTTACACAGTGCCGGTCCTAAAGGAGATAACATTTATGAATGGAGATCTACTATACTTGGACCTCCAGGTTCTGTATATGAAGGAGGCGTTTTCTTCCTGGATATCACATTTTCATCTGACTATCCATTCAAGCCACCAAAGGTAAGGGTAAGGTTTTTATTGTGCTTATCATTTTTTCATGTGAGAAGAATGCGGCTTGCAGCCAAGTGAGTGCTCATCACTTTCTGAATATCAAATTTGTTTTTGGTCTCTTGAAAACTACAAGGTCCAAAATCTTGGCTTGCAGTCTCAGAAAAATCCTGCCTAATTTACTTCTTGATTACCACAGTCAATACTGATTTCCAAACTTCACCAAGTGATAAATGAGATGATAATTCTGATCAAGAGGTAAGATTCAAGAAATTGTAGTTCTATTAGAAGACAGCACAAGACTTTCTTATGTTTCCTTCTTCTCATTCTAGCTACTAAAATATATAATAGTCTTTTCTGTTATGAGCCAGATTCTCTATTAAATATTATCATGTAATTTTTAACAAAATAAGAAAAAGCTAAAAATAAGTTCACATAGAAAACTGGAGTGTTATATTGTGACTTAAAATTGGGTAAATTAGTGTGATGAATTTCCATTGTTTTAAAATGTCTATTTACTACTGCTAAAATCAGCAATCTTGTTTGATAATGTTTTTGAGCAGAAACTCTTTTTATTAAATTAAACTAATCTTGACTTAAACTAAAATGTCAATTCCTTGCTCAGAAATAGTATGGACACCTAATAAATTGTAACTTACTAATGGATATGAAAGAATTTAAGGGTCATTCTCTTTTCCCCTCCCTTACTGCCAAATTACAGCTCTTGACCAAGTCACCAGAAAAGACACTGCAAAACTCTCACAATTTAACTACATTCTACCACACAACATTCTATGACTTACAGCTTTGGGGGCTATAACTCTGTTACTGTAAATCTAATACCTTTTTTCATTACCAGAATGATTACAACGTAAAGAATATACACTCTGTATCTCACACTTCTCTGTAACCCACAGCATTTAATATGTTCTGAATTAAGAATGTTATACTGAAGTGATGCACAGTTTTAGACAAAATCCTCATTCAAATCTTGTAGATTTTTTTAGACCATGATAGTTTTTGAATTTTCAGGATACATTGTGGATCCCCCCTACCCCATCAGTATGAAAAAGAAAAATTTCCATGTTTTCTTGTGCTTTATGTAATTAAAGCACTTACATATTTCTCACTTCTTATTTGTGCAGAATGTTCACATGCTCTATCAATATTAGTCTGAAATAATTTAAAAACAAGGATGGATTTAGTTAGTGTAATAGCATTGTTTTGGCTGTATATTATATTCTGCCTAATGAAGGGTAAGGACAAAGATTTCATTGTTAATTTAACAAGACTAATTTTCATGGTCTGTATTTAGGCTTTGGGAAGAAAGAAAAAGATCGACTAATACTGCATATGCAGACAAATTCTGTCTACTTCTTCAGAAACCACAGTAAAGTTACACTGGTGATTAGAATGTTCCTGACACGCAGTATGTTCCTTAAATAGCTACAGTACTATAAAGTAGGTCCTAATTTTTGTGGATAGCATACAGAGGGACTGTGTGAAAGCAGTTTATGCCCCTAATCTCATCATGGTAGGTTTCTTAAAGGCAGCCATGGCTACAGAAAATAGTCTGTTAAACAACTGTGGTTTGGAAGCTGAGCAGAGAGGAAGTTGCCTCTGCAGAAGCTCTGCAGAACTGGGAGTCCCACAGGCTGCTCAGAGCCAAGGGGCACCATCCCTGGGCAGCACTGAATGACTCTCTCTGTCTCTTACGCTGTGTTTCCAGGTTACTTTCCGCACCAGAATTTATCACTGCAACATCAACAGTCAGGGAGTCATCTGTCTGGATATCCTGAAAGACAACTGGAGCCCTGCTTTGACTATTTCAAAGGTTCTGCTGTCTATTTGTTCTCTTCTGACAGACTGCAACCCAGGTAAGGAGCTGATAGTTCACTGAGAGACTCTTAGTCGTTTGACTTAATTGCCATGGAGTGTAATTTGTATATTTGATTGCATGCAGATTAAATAAAATTTAATATTTTTTAAACTGGGGATGAAGCACTCCAGATTGGATGTGGTCCCACATTTAATGGTGTTTTTCACTCCTGTGACACAACAGAAAGTAAATAGCACTAAGTCCTTTTTTTTCCAAGATATGATTGAGAAAATAAGCTGATGTCATTGAAGGTCTGTATTGCAGGAGCTCCAGCAAGTGAGTGTTCGATCCAGGAAAGGAGCAACGTTCTCCTGAGTTATAGATCCTGCATGTCGGAAGGGGCCGCAGGAAGTCTCTTCTCTTAAGACAGCAGTTGAAAGGTTTAATCTTGCAAATGTGAGGGAGGTGATGTTCAGAGAGAACTCTCCCTTTTTCAAAGAGTCTTCCTTGCTCCTGTGGGGAGGGAGGAGCTCCTCTGGAAGCAGTACAGATTCTCAGCAACAGCTGTGTGACCAGTGTCATTAGGCAGTGGATGCTAATTGCCTGCAGTCAGGGCAGGAGCTGAGCAATAGTGCTAAGGGACCGTTCATTTACAGAAAGTGGTCACAGGGAGAAATGGATCAGCTCTTTGGTACAAAGGCTTGATGACTTCTGAAGCAAAGCAGCTCCCCTCGGTGTGTTCTGCAGCCCTAACACACACTCTAACTCACACTAGTCCTGTGCAGCTCCCTGACAGGAGGGTGCCAGGCAGCACTCGCTGAATGTCCCCTGCACCCCAAAGGGGTGAAAGCAGAGCACCTGCCTGAGGCAAGATTTATTCATATGCAGATAACCACAATAGATTTTTCTGATTTCTTTTTCTGTTTGTTGTGCTTTGTTCATGTGTGATTTCTCGGAAATGTCTTACATGATAAGAGCTCCTCTATGTTTCTGGTCTAAACTATATTTTGGAATGGATGCTGTGTTTTAAAATGCGTTTTTGTTTGGGGCTTTTTGTTACTTGTGGGATGGTTTCTGATGCATTTTCTCCTCCCTTTTGCAGCTGACCCTCTGGTTGGAAGCATAGCCACTCAGTACCTGACCAACAGAGCAGAACATGACAGGATAGCCAGACAGTGGACCAAGAGATATGCAACATAAATGACAAACTACTTGTGCAGTGTGAAGGTGCAGAAGGCAACTTTGCAGTGTGCAACAAATCTTTATAGCCTTTACAATACGGACTTCTGTGTATATGTTATACTGATTCTACTCTGCTTTTATCCTTTTGAAGACTGGGATACTGCCCCCCAAAAAGGTAAATGCTATCAAGAGTAGAAGTTTGTAGCTGTAGATTAGTTATGTTTAAAATGCCTACTTGCAAGTCTTGCTTCTTTGGGATATCAAAATGTATTTTGTGATGTACTAAGGATACTGTTCCTGAAGTCAACCAAATATTATAGTGCATTTTAGCCTAATTCATTATCTGTATGAAGTTATTAAAGGTAGCTGTAGATTACTAGGAATTATGTCATTTGTATTAAACCCAGATCTATTTCCAATATGTGGTACATGCTGTTGTGAAAACTGTTTTAACTTTTACCTTTGTCAGTTTGTAATGAAAGGATTTCCTTTTTCCCTTTGTAGCTCAGAGAGCACCCAGTGTATCATCTCAAACACAATAAACATGTTCCCCAAGGAGTAGTTTCTTTGTTTTCCTATTTTAAATTAATATTTTAATAAATTTAATTATAGTAACAAGGCAAGGCCAATGTATCACAGATCCCTGTGGATAATTTTTAAATTAATATACATAAGCAAAGGCTTGCTATTAAATGTTTATTGCACACCTGTGGATTGTTTAAGTTTTCCTTGTTTTGTTTTTAACAGAACAAGTGAAATTTCTACAATTTTCTGAAATTTAATACTTTTCAGCTCTTTCTCAAGTTGAAATGATCACATTTCATATGCTTACTCCAGAAGTTAATGTAGCTGGTTGCTTCAGGGCCAGTCCTGCTCTCAGAACAGACTGCCTCAGTCTTGCTACAAAGGTTTTTGCAGGAGGAGGGCCAAGTTAGAGACAGTCTGGTGCTTTTGTTTCTGAGTAAAGCAAGTTGGACTTGCTGACCTAGAGAACTAAGTTATCCACTGAAAAAGGTCTTCCAAAGCAGGATTGAACACTGTATCATCTACCCAGAAAAGAGAGGAGTACAATAAATTTAATCAGATTTATATGACATAAAAACAGTTATGGGGGAAATGAACCTTTCTTAGTAAAAATGAAATCTGTAAAAGTGTTTTAGACTACCTTTTTCCCCCATCACTTTCTGGCTTGGAAATTTTGTAACATCTGTAAGTACAAAAATACAGCTTTATAGTACATACAGTTTAAAAGGTAGGGTCACTAAGAGTTTTATAATTTAAGCTTTTATAGTTTGCCAGTCACAATATTGATTATTAAAAAAAACAAAGAGACTTGATTCCTTTAAATGATTTTTAAAATTACACTTAATTTTAAACTTTACAGTCTCCCTTACTACCTGGTGTTTTCGGAGATAATGTAGCACTTCCATCAGTAAGATGCTCTGCTCATTTAATATATGGAAACTGAATGTTAAGTTTAAATATTAAAGCAATAGAAAAAATGCTAAAGATTAAGATCTAAAGTTAACCAATATTATACAGGTCCCTGGTTTTTGTATCACATAACCTTTGACCATGAATTGTCCACCCTACTTTAAATATTTCTACAGATTCCTGAAGGTGGCTTGAAGAACTGTGTATCCCAAATATCTTAATCTAGAAGCCAGTCTCTCTTGGTAGCTACAAGATAGCTTTAGAGTTCAGGTTAAAAAGTGCAAAAGGGAATGAGAAACAGGATCTGGCAGGTGAATATGCCCAAGTCAGGTAACAGACTAATGCCAGGAGATGAAGTGCTGGAAATCACTGCTGAAGGTGACCAGAATTTCTCATCATGTCATTGGATGTGTGAGAAATAGCACAGATTGGCAAAGAAACAAGGGGCTATCACATCTGGGCTGCACATTAAAGTCTGCTCCCTGCTGAGCATTAGTGCACTCGTGGGCGACACAGTGCTCGTACACCACTCCAGTGACCTTCCAGTGGACAGCAAACTATGGAGTTCACACATTAACTGTGTTGCCTACAGAATTTACAGATATTTATATCATAAAATATTATGGTATAAAAATACAGGTTTTAATTCTAATTTTAATGTATTTTGGGTTTGTATTGTACCTACAACTTCATACCTAGGTGTACAAATGGGATGCCTTGTTAGTGTTGCCCCATCTTGCCTTCCTTGCAATTGGATCCTTTACACTGAATTCCCATCCTCTTTTTTTTTTTCTTTTGTTGGTTTGTCATGATTCTGTTCTTTTTTAATGTAGATTTTTTTTGTGTGTAAATTTTATATTTACTGAAGTAAAGGTTGTTTTTGTGTAAACATTTAAACTTTAAAAGAAAAAGAAAAGAAGCTAATTTTGTTTCTGAAGTTCTCTCTGCTAAACCATGCAGTAGAAAGAAATTTGTATTGTTAAATAAATCAATTAGTTGTTAAATGAGAATGTGTGTCTGTTTTCCTGGGGAGGGAAGAAACCCCTACTGAAAATACATCCAAAACACGAGTTGTGAAGAGCGTCTGGTGTTTCAAACGATTTCCTTCCTGGCTGTGCTGGGGTGAATACTGGATGCTACCAAAGAATGGCACTCATCCTCTCTTACAGTTTTAATTTTCTGTTCTATCACCAATTACTGAGCTCTGTATTTGGGAAAAAGTGAACTGAAATGACATTTTTGTGAAAAGACCAGCTGAAGATACTGCACATGCCCTCTTCTTCTCCATTTTGGACGGGCTTTTCTTTTTCTGTTGTCTTTGGGATTTGAATGAGGAATGCATGCAGCTGGCTGGGAAGCTGCCCAAACTGGGCTCCAGGATGATCTAGCATAAGGAGATCTCGTGTGGAAACCAGCAGTCCCAGCCTGTGACACTGCTGAGGAACAGCGAGGGGCAAACACTTCTTCAGCTGAGCTGGTGGCTACATTCAGAGCAAATGAGAAGGGAAGGGTAAATATAAGTGTTTTAAAAATAAAGATATTGCATACAATGGAGAGGCTAATAAATATCAGCCTTGTTATTTCTGTACTAACATGTTCCTGATGTCTCAGTGATGTGTGGTGTGCCTTATGTGGAGGCAGTCTCGCTGATCAGTGTGAGTAGTGATCGTTCCAAGTCTATAGCCAGGAAGGGAGGGGAGTCATAGAAAGCAAGACTGCAGGGCAGCCCAAGCCATGGGCCAGGCTTGCACAGCCTTGTAAGGAAAGCAGCAACTGAACCAGGTCTGGTTCCTGCTCTGCTCCCTCCCTACCTCTTGGGGGAAAAGGAAACTCTTCTAGGCTTTGTGGTACACCAGTTCCTGCTCTGTACCAGCTCATTTGTGGCCATGGGTATTGCAAAAAATGAGATCAAGCTTCTTCCTTTCTTCACCTTCCTGTGTGGGAACCAGATTTGTGGCCTCTCAGAGGTGTTCTCACCTGCCTGCACCATGACAGGAGAGCTGCAGGGCTCTGGCTGAGGGGCTTTGCAGTGGCTGGGTACAGCTCTGAGCCAGGGGGCAGCCGTGGCTGCACGGCTTCCCCAGGGCCCTGCCTGGGTCACCACAGAGCTGGAGGGAAGAAAGCTGCAGACCACAGCAGCTTCTGCATCGAGCTTGTGGCCGCCTGCCCCTGGGGTTTTGTCTGCGTGGGCAGAAGCAGCAAAGGAAGGACTCCTGACTCCAGGCTGAAGAGTGAATTGCACCTTGCCTGCATTTTCTTCAGCAAAAATCATCAATGAATATTTATGTGGAAGAAGGAAGGCTTGTGGAGGAATCCTGGGCTAAAGCAGTTTCAAAGGACAGTGACAGTAGCGTGACTAAAGTGAGATTTGACTCAGCCATAAACCAGCATTTTATTTTGGCAGCCTGTGCTACAGCCAGGGAAACATGCATTTGAGAACTTGGTGCTGCTTTGTGTAGTGTCCCTTTGACTTCTTGGAGGCATCACTTACATTTGTGTTGCACAGTAACTTCCAAGGCTGAACCACCACTCCCTTTCCTTCACCAACCACTCCTGACTGAAGGTGGCTGCAGAGGGTTCCAGGACAACAGGAGGGATTATGTAACAGAGCACCGGTTCCAAAGGGAGAAGCGGGACAGCAGCACGGCTGCCTGTAGTGCTGCCTGACCCTGCTGATGTCGGTGAGAGTTGGACACATTCAAGTGTTTAGCGTGCTCAGCTTAGATGACAGAGCAGACCATGTACTTGGAAAATAGTTGCTGGAACATTTGCAGCATACCGAGGCTTTTGCTTTTTTAGTCCTTAAAAAGGGAAGCCTGCTTCATCTTGTCTCTCCCCATGTCTCTGCATGCATGTCTCTGGAGGGCAGCTATGACTACCTCTGTTGCTGGGTAGAATAGATGGCATCCAACACACTAGCAACAATTTGGGGATCCTTAAAAATAAAAACTGCCAGGAATAGATAGAAGAGGCACAGTATGAAAAACATATATATCTTCTCCCTTCATGGGGAACACAGGCTCTGCATCTAGAGGGTTCTAAGATGTGGTGGGACCACATGTGTGAATATAAATGCATAGAGTCATCTCTCTCATTGCTGTTGCTATCGCTCTTCCACAGCTAAGGTGTGGATGACCCTATCTATTTATGTAGTGTTTCCAAGTGTTGGGAAGGGTTTTGTAACTTTGTGGTGCAAGGTAAATATCTCTTTTAACCATCCTAAACTATTACCATAACGTCCTTTGACAGTTAATGCTACAGGTACATATTGGCTGTGTGAAAAAAGCACTTTGTTAGGTAATTATTTCATGCAACCTGGTATATGAGCACTTCATTTTATGTTTTCCAGTTTTATACTGTGAAAAATAATGAATAATTGCATCTGTTCTCCTGGATCCCGTTGATGATTTTATGTGTCATCATTATTATCAGCTCCTAGTAACTTCTTTTTTTCCAGGCTGGAAAGTCCTCAATTATTTAAACTCTGCTTTGTATGGAAGATGCTATGATTATCCTGGTCACCCTTGTCTGTACATTTTGTAATTCTGCTCTAGCTAATTTAAATGAGAGGTCCACACTGTATGCAAAAGGTGAACTCACAATTCATCTGGAATAATGTTTTCTGGTTTGGTCTGTTTGCCTACTAGCTCAGAATGCTCTGCCTCTTTGGCCCTTATTGCTTAGCTAATGCCTTCATTAAACTGTTCAGAGAGGCTGGGATCTCTTTTCTGAGCAATAGCTAATTTAACCTTTTATGTAGGTCTAATAAATATGTCTTTCCCAATATCTGCTGCTTTATATTTATCAGCACCAAATTAATGTGTGATCTTATCTCCCAGTTCTCAGAAACATAAAATCCTTCATGACTCTTGGCAGTCAATTTTAGTTTAGTCTGCCTTGAATATTGACTCTGTGTGTGTGCTGCATGCACCAGGGGTGGGAGGTAACAGCAAAAGTAATAGCAAAGTGCAGTGGACAGGTCTGACTGCCAAGAAGTGATGGGTCCCTGAAGACAAATTATCATCTGGCTTCTGAATGGCACAAATGAAAGCAGCTGCCAACTGTTTTCATCAGTCTGGGCTTTGTCTCCCTCTACAGAACAAATGTCAGGTCATTATTTAAAGAGGAGCTCAGCGTGGGTAAATTTCCGGAGTGCTGAATGAGCTGTCATCCTGGAGATTAGTTTTCTGGGATATCATATAGGTAGACAGGGTGAATCACAAATCTTGTGGGAGACCATTCCTCTGAACACAGCAATTGGATGTATGTCTGAAGGATACAGTTGGGTTGGAAATCTGCAGTCTAGCATGCGTTCACAGCACCAGGCAGCAATAGTGGGGCTGCAAATGTGGAAGAGATAAATGGGAGGGGAATGAAGCTACTGTGGAAGTACAGCGGAGTGTGATGGCATTTCTTACACTGAGGAAGGCAGCTTCTTGCAAGTGCAGAAGTCTAGGGTTGTGTTTGTGTATTCCAGCATTTTAAATGCATGTACTTTTGTGAAAATTTGTACCAAGCTGAGACTCTTGACTACATGCTAAATAAAGGTTACCAGTATGTACAGTTTCTAATTTGTAGGCAGTGGACTTTAAGGGACAGATAACTTTAAAATTGTAGTCGGTTTCTGAGGAGAAATATTAATACACCCTATGCTATTCTGCCCCTGCCTGGGTTTCCCTGTTAACTGGGAGGATGATGTGCTGCCATTTCACTGGAATGATCAGTTACCACATAAAAGTGACATTTTTGCTCTATTCACTGTTACATGTTGCTGTTTTCAAATGGCTTTTTTTTCATAAGTATGGATTTAATGAAGAACTAAAAACATTAAGGTATGAATTAAGCTTCATTCATTGATTTAGTGGATATTTTACTGTAAAATGACCTGAATTACCGTTCTTAAGTGAAAAACATTAGTGTCTGGACCCTGCCATAAAGAATAACCAAAGTTAGGACAAATCAAGCCAAATGTTGGCCTTTCTGGTCCAGCTTATTTTTTGTCTTTCCATGAGGAAAAATAGTAAATACTGAGCCAGGGAAATAGTCAAATAAACCCCTTGA
>QWTY01004252.1:5400-18015 GCA_008033365.1 Pseudorectes ferrugineus
GGAACCTGTCACTAGGGGTATCCCCCAAAGGTCAATACTGGGCCCAGTGCTGTTTAACTTGTTCAGCAGTGACTCAGACAAGGGACAGATCACTGACAGCACAAAGCTGGGAGCAGTGGCTGACACCCCACAGGGCTGCATAGCCCTTCAGAAGGGGTGATGGGGTGGAGAGATGGGCAGAGATAAACCATCTGAAAGCCAGTAAAGGCAAATTCAGGGTCTGCAAATTCAAGTGCTGTTGCACCTGGGGAGGAATAATCCCAGATGATCAACCTGCTGGGAAGCAGCTCTGCAGAGAAGGACCTGGGGGTCCTGGTGGACAACAAGTTGTCCATCAGCCAGCAGTGTGCCCTGGGGGCCAAGAAGGCCAATGGTGTCCTGGGGTGCATTAGGAAGAGCATGGCCAGCAGGACAAGGGAGGTGATCCTGTCCCTCTACTGTGCCCTGGTGAGGCACATCTGGGGTGCTGTGTCCAGTTCTGGGCTCCTCAGGACAAGAGAGACATGGAGCTCCTGGGAGAGAGTTCAGTGGGGGACAACAAAGATGATTGGAGAACTGGAGTTCCTCAGGTATGAGGAAAGTCTGAGGGAGCTGAACCTGTTCAACCTGCAGAAGATAAGACTGAGAGGGGATCTTGTCAACGTAAGCAAAATCTGAAGGGATGCTCTTCTTGGTGGTGCCGAGCAACAGGACAAGAGGCAATGGGTAGAAACTGATGCACAGGAAGTTCCACCTGAATATGGGGAAGAACTCCTTTACTGTGTGGGTGACCAAGCACTGGCACAGATTGCCCAGAGAGGTTGTGGAGTCTCCCTCACTGGAGATACTCAAGTACTGTCTGGACATGATCCCGTGCCATGTGCTCTGGGATGACCCTGCTTGACCAGGGAGGTTGGACCGGGTGACCCCCCTGTGGCCCCTTCCAACCTGACTGATTCTGTAATTCTGTCTGTCACTAATAATCAGTGCATAAATTATTACAACTTCTACAAGGAAGAAATCACCACACGCTGCGTATATGTTGTTAATAATATTAACTTCAAATTATAATAAATAAGAGAGAAAAAGAATCTTGTGACTGAAAGCTTACATCTTGTTATTTTATATTTATGCACTTCATAAGCGAAGAAGCACTTTTCAAGTGGGAAAATCTTTTAAAGAAGCATAATTTTCTGTGTTTTGATTACAGTTCATTTCTTACAAAAGAAAAGATGAGATCAGAACGAAATTCAGTGGAATCATTCACCCGATCTGATCACAGTTTTTACCTGTCATAAAGTTATAATTGTTGAAAGAGAGCTTTGTCTACTTGTAACAGGTAAAGAAGAAAAAGAAGAATGAAAAAAGAGAATGACCATTGCCAGTCATAGCAAAAATAAGAGGGCACAGTTTTGCTCAAATAATTTTTTTTTTTTTTTTTTTGGTACAGAAATGGATACCGAAATCCCCTGGAATTACAGTGCAAAAGCTGAAATCTGCATGTCTGAGCAAGTTTGGATTCTGGCTTGATTTATAAAACTATACAGACAAAAAGGATACATATACTTTATTACTCAGCAGTGAATGGAGGGAAGCAGGAAGACTAATGCTGCAGATTAGCCAGAAAACAGTTTACCAGTTTGTGAGTCATCAAACTTGAGATGATGGATACTCACCTTAGTGAGAAGCAACTTTTTAGGCCTCCTGAATGCTGACTGGTGATGGTTTTGTCACACTTACATGTGCTTATAACTCTGTGTGTGTTTGACAGAGAATTCATATGGATTGATTAATACTTCTTTTCAATATTTTCTACCATACATTCACTGTATAGAAAGCAGTTTCCTGAAGAATCATCACTTTGTTATTTTGAGTTGTAACTATCTCAATTCTCTCTCCAGAAAAAGAGAAGACGTTGCCTATTTTCCAATACACTGGTGGAAGACACGTAATTTTGCCTACCTCAGACATGTTCCCTGTACAGACTAAAACTTCTGAAAGGAAGAAAGAGGATTGGGGTAGGCCTTTTTTTTTGTTAGAGGTGAGATCTCTGGTGCACTAGTTCATGTCCAGCTCCAATGAAATGATAGTAAATATTCTTTCAAAGGAGGGTAGGAGCAATATCAAGACTGAGTGGAAGAGATTACAATAATGTCAGGTTTTGCTCTTCGTATTTCTGATCCCATAACCAAAAGTTAAAATATTGTTCCAGGTGGATACCACTAGTATTTTAAACTGCTGACTTCTGTGGAGACCATACCTTTCACAGTCACTGTCCCCATGTGGAGCTGGGAAGTCATGTTTTCTTTCCTTCACAGCTGTGCACTTACCTTCTCTCATACCCTGTAAAGGCATGATAGACTAGACAGACAATATTAGGCAAAAGCATCTTTACTTTCAGCTGAATTTGGGTTGATGCTTCAGTTGTCCAGACAAACTTCTGAAGGGTTTGGTTCAGAATGTTGTCAAAGGGAAATATTAGAAATAGGTGGGTTAAAGAGGTGGTAGTGTTTTGACCCAGGCTGGACACCAGGCATCCACCAAAGCCTCTCTATCCCTCCACTCTGCAGCTGGACAGGGGAGAGCAAACGTAGAGTCCATGAGCTGAGATAAGGACTGGGAGAAATCACTCGCCAAATAGCATCACAGGCAAAACAGGCTGGAATTAGAGATATTAATTGAATTTATTACTAACATCATCAGAGCAGAATAATGAGAAGTAAATAAGACCTTAAAAACACCTTGCCCCCACCCCTCCCTCCTTCCCAGCTCTTCTTCCTACCCACAGTGGTGCAGGGAGGTGGGCAGTGGGGATTTTGGTCAGTTCATTACATTGTTTCTCCCACTGCTTAGGGAGAGGAATCCTCCCCCTGCTCCAGTGTGGCGTCCCTCCCACAGGAGACAGTTCTCCATGAACTTCTCCAATGTGAGTCCATCTCATGGGCAACAGTTCTTCATAAACTTCTTTACTTCAACATGGGTTGCTCTTCCACAGGGTGCAGTCCTTCAAGGACCAAGGACAGGCTACTCCAGTGTGGGTCCCCCACATGGTCCTACAGGAAACCTGCTCCAACATGGGCTCCTCTCTGCACAGATGTGCAGGTCCCTGCCAGGACCCTGCTCCAGCACAGGTTTCCCATGGGGTCACAGCCTCCTCTCAGGCATCCACCTGCTCCAGTGTGGGGCTCCTCCATGGGCTGCAGGTGGATCTCTGCATCCCTGTGGCCCTCCATGGGCTGTGGGGGCACAGATGCTTCACAATGGTGAAGGGAAATCTCAGCTCCTTCTTCACTGACCTCAGTGTCTGCAGGGTTGTTCTTCTCACATATTGTCTCCCTGCTCTCCTCTGGCTGCAATTACATCTGAGCAATAATGGAGTTTTTTGCTGTTTTTCTTGGATATGTTACCACAGAGGCATTATCACCATTTCTGATTGGGCCCAGCCTTTGCCAGAGGAATGTCCATCTTTGGAGCTGACAGGGACTGGCTCTGCCAGACATGGAGGAAGCTTCTGGCAGCTTCTCACAGAAACTACCCCTGTAGTCCCACCATTACCAAAGCTTGGCCATGTAAACCCAATACAGAGGCTCAAGCTTATCCTTAATTTTCAGCTTCTTGATTTGGATACCAAGAGTGAGATATTTGATTCTGCAGGAATTCTGCTTGGAATTTTACAAATGTTCAGAAAGTCTGGTATTACAGGCTTGATACTTTTGAAGTCATGTCATCTGGCCTCCCAGGAGCACTAGTATGTCATTTTTGTGAAATCAAATTCTACATTGTTCTACTCGTCCAACAAGAATCTTTTGCAGTTGGTTTGCAGTTTTGGGGTTTTTTCTATAATTTTTCATTATTTTCTTGGAAAGAAATTGCTATAATTTGCTTTAGGATGATAAGTTAAAATGTTTCAAACATGCTGCATCAATACATGTGTTTGTTTTTCCTGAACAGAACAAATGACTCAGACTAGTTTGTGTGAGATGATTACACCAGAGTTTCAGACTCAAGAAGGCTTCCAATATGTCTGACATATTTCAAATAAAAGGTGGGAGGCATGAATTTATAATTTTAGCTGTTGCTGAAACACATTACAGTAGGCAGAACTGCAAGAAACTGCAAAGTGATTAACTGACATCGGGAAGTATGACATTTATTTAAATCTAGTACTGCATTCACAGTTGCCTTGCACGGGGACTTTGATGCATATGCCAAGGTTATAATAATAATACTCTTAAGGTCCATTTAGTGCAAGGCTGAGCAGTCACAGTTCCTGTTCAGTTTACATCAAACTCAGTTTTTTTACTAGCAATGAGAGAATTGATGTTGCTGACATTATGAATAGAGAATCCTGCTAATTGCTTGCAGGCATTTTCATCAGTCTTCTTTTACAGTAGAGAGGCTGTTCCAAGACCGGCAGTCTTGGGCTGTGGACACATAAATGTAAAACTTGGTATATGCAACAGGTGCTCTAAGTTAGGATGAATAAATGCAACTGTACACCAGCATGGAACAAATTCTAAAAATGTGACATGGTGTGCAAAATATTGGTAGCAGATTATTTGTTATACTTGCTCAAAGGGTGAGACTGACACTCATTTCCTGTTCAATCCATACCAGATTAAATTGCCCTGAAAATCCAAGAAATTCATGAACGTAAAGAAGAAAAACATCAACCATTATGCAGGGTAATGAATACAGAATTGCAATGAATTCAATATTGCTTCATTTTACATTGCTTACCCCTCTCTTAGGACACCCCAAAATAAATTCTACTTAAAAATCCTTACATTTATAAATAACTAATTGGACATCTTTCCTTATTTTTTGACTTTTAACTTCTAACATTAGCTTTTTGAACTTTTGTCCATAAACCTAGAAGGCTATTAACCGGTTACATTTTTAAGCCATGGTTCTAATACAACAGATACGGCGTTTCGAAGAACCCCACTCTATTGCTGCACTAGTGATAACTGTGCTGCTGATGAGCTGATGATATGTTAACCATGAGTTGGTAATGCCATACATACATAGCCTGCAGCTTTGCACTGCAAACCCGTGTGAACAAAACCACAGGTGAGTGGTGGCTCAGCAGAGCTAATACAGCAATAGGTTACTACAAGCCACAAAATGCTTGGGGTCCTCCCAACGACACCCGTGAGCACATTCCCAGTGACAACTCCCCACCTCTAAACCTCTGCCTCTTGCGTGAGTGCTCGCGCAATATCGGTATCATCTGAGTCAAATACATACTCCTTTTGCTGAAAACTTCTGTTTTCTTTATTGTCATTCACATTTTTATCCTCTTCGTAGTATGTAAGGGGAATATTATTACAGAATCGCAGAACCATTAAGGTTGGAAAAGGCCTTCAAGATCATTGAATCCAACCCTTGACCAAACACCATGTCAACTAAACCATAGCACTAAGCAGCACATCCAGTAATTTCCTGAACACTTCCAGGGATGGTGACTCCACCACCTCCTGGGGAAGCCCATTGCAATCCTTAACCACTCTTTCAGTGAAGAAATTCTTCCTTATGTCCAATCGAAACCTCCCCCGGCACAGAATGAGGCCATTTCCTCTTGTCCTGTCATTGGTTGCCTGGGAGGAGAGACTGTCCCCTACCTTGCCACACGCTCGTTTCAGGTACTTGTAAAAAGCAATAAGGTCTCCCCTCAGTCTTCTTTTCTTCAAGCTGAACACCACCACCTCTGTCAGCCACTCCTCACAGGACTTGTGCTCCAGACCTCAAACAGCTCTGTTGCCCTTCTCTGGACATGCTTCAGCACCTCAATGTTTTTCTTGAATTAAGGGACCAGAACTGAACACAGGATTTGAGGGTGTTGCCTCACCAGTGCTGAGTACAGAGGGACAATCACTGCCCTGGTTTTCGTGGTCATACTGTTTCTGATACAGGCCAGGACGCCCTTGGCCTTCTTGGCCACCTGGGCACACACTGGCTCATGTTCAGCTGCTGTCAGCCAGCATCCCCAGGTTCTCTTCCTCCAAGCATCTTTCCAGCACTCTGCCCCAAGCCTGTAGTCTGGCATGGGGCTGTTGTGACCCAAGGGCAGGACCTGGCGTTTCACCTTGTTGAACCTCATACCATTGGTCTTGGCCAATTGATCCAGCCTGTCCAGATTCCCCTGTAGACCCCTCTCTCCCTTCAGCAGATGAACACTCCCACTCAACTAATCTGATAATTGCACCGCAGGTGCCCACTGTGGATGCATTAATCTATTGTACATTTCCTTCAATGTGTTTATAAATACTCTTTTCTTAAGCCTGCCTACCTACAGAATACTAACTGGATTTCAAAGTGGGATTAATTTGTAGGTTTAGTAGCCCAATCAGTAGCAATCATCAATAATTCCTTCTCTACCATGAAACATAAAGGTGGGGAACTTGTGACCCAGGAATTGAATGCAGCCCATGCCTATATTTCCTCAGGCTCATTGCCACTTCTTTTTATGTATATTTATTGGCTATTACTAGAGAATGTACTAGTGACTGTAAAATATCCTTGAAAGGCTTATTTGGCCCTGAGCAGGGAGAGGGTTTCACCCCCCACCCACTGGTAATGTCAAAGTAAGTATCAAAGATTAAATGAACAGTTGAAAAAAAAGAATTCGATTAGTAGAGGATCAAATTACAGTGAACTTCCCTCCTGGGTTCACTGCCCATAATAATGACTTTATTTAGAACTAAATTACTGAAAAGTGTCACTTTAAAACATGCCCTGTATCTATCTCAGTGTCAAGTTGAAGTAGATGCTTTGTGGAATGATAGCATGGTTGAAGTAGATATATTTCAGAGTTAAGATAAGTCTTAAGTGTTCTTTGTAAACTAGAAATTTTAACTGGTAAGGCAGCTTCCATTTTATTTGAACATATTCTCAAAAGTCTTACAACCTATTTTCAGGGGAAGCAGTACTCTACCAAAGGGAGAATGTGGTCCTAGCCTTACCTGGACCCTGTCTCTGAGCCAGGAAACCAGGCATATTTTACAATTGCAAGCAACTTCACAGAGATTCTTCTTGTGCCCATGTGATTCTTCCTTACACAAACCTTTCTGTTTTGTTCTTTAAAGAAACCCAGTCTGCCAGCTGGGTTCCTCAGAACACTTTTGGCAATAAATTGCGACTAGTGTGTGAGCGCTTTCCTTCACTTGTGGCACTACTTCGTGAGGCAAATATAACGCAAGAAGGCTTACTGCAGATAAATTTTGTGTTTTATTGCAAAAGTTCTTTGAAACATCAATGACATTATCTGTAAAAGACCACAGGCTGGCATTTTTCCAGGCAGTATTTTGATCTAGTGCAGAGTAAGCTAAGTTTAAAAGAAGAAAAAAAAATAAATTCAGGCTGCTGCTATTTGCCTGGGCATCTAAGCATGACTTGCCCTGTTATATCAGTCCTGTTAAAGTGTCACATTAATTTTTCCTATTTGCTCCTGGTTACTGATTTGCACATGTTCCTTTGTAAAAATGTTAAGAAATATCCATAATAGAATAATTCCAAGAAACACATGCACATTCCACTTGACTTTTTTTAACATAGAATTAAACAGAAGTAGGGTGGATTTTTTTTTCTCTTAATTCCTCTGGAATCCCCATATACCTACTCTTCCATTAGAAAATGTGTACTGAAATAAAATTAATACTTGATTTTTACTCAGCGTATAAAATACACAGACCATCATTTCCAGATAAATATTCCATGGAAACATTGAAGAACAACCTGCACATTTCAGTCTTTGGTTGAATCTTTGCCGTTTTATCTTGATTAGTCTGAATGCTGTTTTAGTAGCCAATGACCCTGAGAGACAGAAGCAAAGCTTAAGGCATTTTCAATTTTGTTTTTGGAAAGATTGTAAAGGTTGGTCAGATAATTACTTGCCTGGGGTATAATTCATAGAATCATATAATCATAGAATGGTTTGGGTTAGAAGGCACCTTAAAGATCATCTAGCTCCAACAGGCTTGCTTTAGGCAGGAACACCTTTCACTAGATCAGGTTTCTCAGAGACCCATCCAACTCAGCCTTGAACACTTCAAGGGATGGGGCATCCAATATTTATTCAGTGGGTATGGACAGGGCATTGTCCTGACTGCAAAGAAGGGGCAGAGTTTAGCACTGTGTGGTCACCATAGTTCCTCTGTCTGGGGAAACCACATGGACCTGACCTGAAGGGATTGTCAGTCATCTTGGTTTTGTTCCCAGTGGTGAATACATTTTCGAGGGTAAAACATCTTTTTAAAATATATATATGTATATATATATATATTCTTTTTTCTATTAATATTGATGCTGCAATTGTGTATGTCTTATTCCATTGTTTTGTGCTTTTTGTAAATGGTTATCTCAACAATAGTTGAGATATAGTCTCTGCTTTTTGTCCCTCCCTTACCAGAAGAGACAGGGTAAGGGGAATGGTTTATTTGGAGTTTGATTTCCTGCTGGTGTTAAAACCAGCACAGGCATCCATATCCAATTCATTGCATTCAATTAAGAACAAGATTAAAAAGCGTAAGAAGTGCTGTGTCACTTTTAATTGTATATCTCCTGGATATCTTTTCAAGGGTCTACAAATCCAAGATGAGATCTCTTTGGTATGAATAACATTGTGTACAGTCTTTCAGAATAATCACTTTGACTTGCATCAGGCCTTGGGGGTTTAGGAAAATTAACAGACACTTTGATATCTCTCTGCTTGAACATCCAGGCCCAAAAATTTAGGAGATTTATTCCAATAGGTGTATTTACGCTTCATCTTCTACTGTTCCACTGGGGACGGTTCACAGCCTTTTTCCACTTTATTTCTGGATATTACTAAGACTATTTCCCACCTCCAGAATGGACCCAGAGCTCTGTCTTTAACCTCAGTCACACTGCGATAAAACCAAATAAAGTCGCGTTGTCAGATCAGGAGATGCAGGATTTGGGGAACTGCTGTGTGGCATTATGACAGAAGTGAGCTCTAAACCGGGGACAGCAGCAACAGTGCGGCGAGAGCAGAGCAGCGCACACAACAGGCGAGCTGGCTCCGCAAGGAAGTTGCCTTTGCTGTACTTAGCACTGGGATTGACAAACTCAAACAAGCTCTCGTTTGTAGCTGCTCTGTGGTTACTGCTCACACACAGATAGCTCCTTGCAGCTGCAGAGTAATTCAGTTCAGCTTGACTGCGCTAAATCAGCTTAGACCACGTCTTGTTTGCATGGGCTGACAGCAGGCAGAAAGGTGGCTGTCATGGCTTGGCTGGCATAAGCCTCACATTTTCCCAGCCCTCACTTCTCAACATGTACTGAACACTGATGTATTTTTATGTGATTTTTTCTCTAGTGACATCTTTTTACCTACTAGCTTTTTGAGTTGTATAGAGACATCTTCTAAAATTATTGCCTTCATGCAGCGTTGCACAAGATTTGACTAATTCAAATGCAATTACTAATTTTCTCACTTTAGTGAATGCATTCAGTTTTGACTATCTAAATTGAAAAAATGTACTGGAAAAAAAATAAAGGGAAGAGAAAAACATATAGAGGAGAGGTACAGTGAGAGCAGAAATCTAAAAAGAATTGTTTGCTGTTGTCTCAATTTGGAAAATTAAATAAATTAGTGAGAAAGATATTAAGATATGCTGAGCAGAATAAAGCAGATCAGGAGAAGGCCAATACAGGGATGATATTTGAATACAAAACCTAAAGAACTTTGAATAAATTAAAAGCAAGTTATATATATATATATATATTTCAGTATAGTTTTTGGTAATACCTTTATATTCTGAGGAACTCATTCCCCCCTGATTTTACTTGTGAAATAAGTATTTGCACAAATTTGCAGTGGATTTAGACTAGCTTTGATAAAATTTCTGGAATAATCATCACAGGAATAATAATCAGAGGAATATCATCTTCATGTTTTAAATTGGAATCTGAACACTTCATCTCTGGAAAACACTTTTTCATTTGGTAAACTACTGCAAAATTAGTTGTCTTTTGTTATGTGCATACCTTTCCCTCAGATATTTATAATTAGTTTGAGATCATCAAATCACATGAACCACTGTTTTTTAAGGTTGTTAGCAGATTCATTATTCCTAAATTATTGGAAAAACAAAATCAGAGGAAGCTAATGCTACAGGCCATGACAGCCAGTAAAATCATTGATTAAAATATTTAATAAGCTTATGTGCAAGACAGAACTCTAGATGGAGCAGTTCCCTTTGTTTGAACTTTGTTTGTTGGGCTGATAATGATTTCACTTAGTTAGTAACTATTAGAAAAATGACTGGCCAATATATGATAACACAGTTCTGTTGAAACATTCAAACTCAGACTGGATTTCCTAAATAAGAAGCTCGTACATTAGTATAGGAGGAAAACCTGAAGTGAGTGCTCCCCTTCCTAAATTTATTATTTCAAACAACAGCAAAAGGTCTTTTACAAAATAAGAAAATTAGTGTTGTGCAGCAAAAAGTAATTAAATACTTCATATCAACCTTCTTGAATATATGATTTGCTCTAATGGCAAAATAACATTTAAAAAGGAGAAATATGGAAAAGGTCTACCAAAATATGGGATTAATGGGAACTAAAGTGTTGTGTCATACGCCAGTGTTACCAGATTAATTTCAAGTGCTTCAAACCTCTGCATGTTGTGCCATTTAGAAAAAAGCTTCATGTAGTCAATTTTCATTCAGTCAATTTTTCCCTATCTCATGGGAGAAAGATGGAGGGTTGCCAGTGGCCAGTCTTTCCCTTCTAAGTCCTTGTTCACAATGAAGATAGCTGGGAAAATACAGCCAGTTATCTCAGAGTACTCTGCTTGGACTTCTGGAGCTGTCACAAAGAGCATGCACAGTTGCTTAGCTCCATGAATACTACCAGTGTTCCCTCACCTGTGCTTCTCCAAACTGTCTCAGACAGAGAAAAAGGGAGGAGAAAGTTACACCTCCCTAACCTGCCTCCAGGGAAGTAGTCCCATTTGTCTAGTGTGTTTGTCCCCCCTCAATATCTGTAATGGTACAATCACCGCTGAATTAGAGATACAAACTACAAAAAAACCCAAAAGTAAAAACAAAACAACAACAGCAATAAAAACCAAACACACACACAAAATAACAAAAAACTCCAAACCAAACCAAAAACAAAACCAAACTCAAAACCAAGAAAGAAGACTAATCTCCTCTGGTTGGATTGCCTCTGTTCTCCATGCAAAGGAGACTCAAAAGAGTAGATTCCACTTAAGTTCATTTTCCTAATTAAACTTACCTCCCAGAAAATTAGACGTAAAAGAAATGGCCTTTCATACCTGATCTCCCAAAGCAGAGTTGATGCTTGAGGTAAAGCTGTTTACATTAGCATAATTCTCTTTCCCTTCAGAATGAAACTTTGAGGAAAGCAGCTATTGGAGTCTTGTATTTTGTTAATAGCCATTCCTCATTTTGAAACTAGCCTCAAGATACCTGAGCAAAATGATATCTAATGTGCACAAAGACCAGATGATGGGAAATTAAAGGAATCAATTCCAGAGAATATAAGATTCTTTGCAGACATAGAATAATGAACACTAACAAAAGGAAAGTTCTTATGCCAATACATAAAAACCTGCAACTGAGAGAATGGCAGTTATAGGTCTTTTAGTTCTTTCATTTTTTTACCCTGTCCTCAGCCCTTTACACATTTGGTATCATGGGCCAAGTTTTTTTAAAGGAGGTGCGGATTAATGACCTTTCTGGTGGTAAGCCAGTTGGCTATCATTCTATCCTGCCTGACATGTATTCATTGACTGTCGATAAATGCTCCCCAAGATTTTTCTGCTGAACTGTGATCTATCCGTAGAGTACATATTCAAGGAAAGAATAAGATTTGTTGAGCCTCTGGCAAAAAAATTAGATTTACAGACACAAGATGCTGAGCCACATTGCTAAATGTGATGCTGTGATGGAAGACAATCTATGGAATACTGTTTGCCAGTGGTTGAAGGTCTGAGTCAACAGAAATATTCTCCACCTCTCTCCTGATCTAGATGAATAGTGTCATTATGGATTAATAAATTATATGACCTGATGCTATGATTTCAGCACATTAGTCACTCCACATTCACATGCAAGATAAAATAAAGTGGGGATACACATTTTCTAATTGGGAATTTCTAAATCAATAGTCATTCTATAAAAGGAGCTATGTTAACAAATGAATATGGGTGGTTGGCAGAAAGCAAAATTATGCCTGGAAGAGCTTACAAATCACAAAGGAAAGCAATCACTTAATTTCTGTTGAGTGAGTAGCAGTTAGCAAGACAAACACTGCACAGTACCAATTTATATGTGATTAGAACAAGGCAAAAGATGAGAAAAATGCATGGGGTTTAATGAAAGGTTATGAAACACTGGAATATTAATTCTAGGGTAAATAAATAGTGGATTTTTCTGAGAGCACCGTACCTAACACATATTAATTACAATATAAAGAGCAAAATTATTGTCCAGTTCCTGTGAAAAAATATCACAGTTTTGCCATTAACTGAATGGCAGTGAGACAGGTATCTTTACTAAATTTTAGTATACTGCCCAGCTGTGAAGTGAATCCACAGCTGAAAAGATCAGTCTAACTCTGCTAGATAAATTAAATCCA
>QWTY01004253.1:0-11009 GCA_008033365.1 Pseudorectes ferrugineus
TTGAAGCAACTCTGGAGACTGAATTCTGAATATGTGGAATTTTCTTTCCACCATGCAGTGATAACAACACATTTCCTCATAAGCTATAGCAACACTCACAACTGCACTTCAATTTCATGAACATTTTGATCTGTATAGAAATTAGTCTATGCTGTGGTTTCATACAGATACATCTTTAAGAGGATGAAATATCTTTACTTATTAATACAACCTGCTTATTAAGCCTCCTTTGATTTCTCTTCCTGGAAGATGTTTGTATATTAGGGCCAGGATTTCACCATGTATGTGGACTCCCAAATGCTGTTGAGATTTGGCTGGTTTGAAGCTGCTCTCAGATACGCTACCGAGGCGGTCTGAGGCATGGAGCACATACCTTCGGAAAACAGGGATTCAGGCTTGTTGAGTCCGGCCAAAGAGAGGCTGAAGGGCAGCCCAACAGCTGCCTACAGCCACTCAAAAGGTCAAGGACAACAAAGTCGAGCTCTTTGTGGCAGAGCCAGGCACTGTAACAAAGGGCAGCACACCACAGACTGGCTCGGGAGGAGCAGGCTGCATAGCAGGATAAAAAATTGCCTCTAGGCAGGTACTGCAGCACTTGAGCAGGTTGTTGGGAAATGACAAATGATGACTTGGCAGAGGTGACTCAAGGCTTAGCTGGATGAAAACACAGCTGAATTAGAGTCCTGCAGCTGATGTTGCCAAACAGCATTTCTTTGATCCTATGGTAGATACATCTCCCATCTTCCCCCCACCCCGCCCTGGCCTGCCACACTCAGATATTGCCTGGAAAATTATAACACAGTAAATGGCCAAATCCTCTGGTCCTGGGAGTTGTACTTTTAAGTCTTTCTATAGCCCAAAGTCACAGAAAACACACCACATACCTCAGAGGGCCAAGGAGAGGACACACTTCCAGAATCCTGGTTCGGACTCCTCTGGGGAAAAGACAGCAACTAGATGAGACCCCAGCAGCTCATCTCTCTCCCTAAGGAGAGACTGATCTTTTTCAACAGTGTCTGGACCACCTTGGTTCCTCTGCTAGCCATCCCCACGCTTCAATAAGTACAAGCTTTGCTACTGCACATTAGTTATGCCGAGGGTAATTAGCAGTTACGTCAACATGATTTCCAGTTTGACTGCTGGCTGACTCCATATGGAAATGAGGCTGTTGATTGCAAGAGGAAATATGTCAGGCCAGGCTTCAGAGGAAGAGCCTCGTTGCTCATGAGGAAGAGCAGCCCTTGTGCTCAGGGGCTGTGCCTTTTGTCATCTCTGCCGGGCTTGGCATCCCCTGGAGCCCGAGGATGGGGCATGGAAGGGAGGGCCAGCTGTGTGCAGTGGGCAACGCTGATCTTCCCTTCACCTCTGAAGGTGTCACTCAGAGCTCACTGCCTCCAGCCAGAAAAGACGTGATAATGCTGTGTTGTATGAGGTGGCAGACTCAAATCCTGGCCTAATTAAGAACACGTCCTAATTACAATGAGTTCACAAGAAACTGGGCCTTGAGGACAGACTAACACAAACAAACAGCTGTAGGAACTCCCTCCTGGCTCACCCCATCTAAACGACTTGTAGTCCCAGGAGCTCTGGTTTTGGCTAAGCAGGATTCGCCCTGTTTAAGGGCTGGTTTTCAGCACTCCCTGTAGGGTCAGTACAAGAGGAATATCCACATTTCTAGGGCACAGCTCACATCTGGAAGATGATGGGAATTACACTACAAAAGTGCTTATTCCTCTCTGATGACCATAAGGATTCGCAGAGGGGCAAGTTTTGACTTACACCTCCAACATTACGTGAGCTGAGTCCCACTTTATGTTGCCATCTCTAAATCCATGATGTCTGTATCACATTACTTAGCCAAAGCATAACAGAAAAATACAAAAGCCATCCTTTTCCAAAGCCCTTTCCTTCTGGACAGACCTCCAATGCAAACAGCCTCTCCTTATTCATTCTCATGGGCTTGATGTGCTAATGCAGTAGGAATTCTAGGGGAGTTTTGTAACCTGTGTTGGGAGGATGTTTTCTTGAGAGCACAACAAACAAATAATCAGCAAAGCAAGGAACAGGAGGGAAGGATGCACTTCATGCAATTCAGTCTGAGTGTTCTCAAACCAAGATGTTTGATGTGATTGCGGAAGACAACGGAGGGTAAGGAACAGAGCTTATTTTTCTTACTTTCTGGCAGGGTTGGCTGTGTGTTTTAGGTCTTACTCAAGCCCAAAAGAGCTGATAGCACTACAAGATCACCTGGTTTGAAGATGAGCTCATGCTGAACTGGCCATGGACTAGATGCAGATTTGGGTTCTTGAGAAGTGAAGTCAAAAGTTCTTTGTGCAGGTGACTTGCTCTGAATCAGACCTCCTGCTGCACCAAGAGCCAGCTCATGGATTCAATGAAGCAAGTCAAAAGTCACCTTAGGCCTCCTCTGGGCTCTCCTTGTGATCCAGCCTTAACCTGCAACACTTCCCTTCCATCCCAAACAGGTGACCTTAGAGGGGACCAGTGATGCTTCCTTTGTGGCTTGGTTTTCTGCTGCAGATACCATTTCATGGGACATGGCCATTGCCAATGGGATGTGTGAGAAAATCCTGAGTTTGGATGCTATGGATGCACAACTCCATGCTCCTTTTCACTCAGAAAGATGCAGACAACAAGATTATGGTAAAAATGTACCTCTGTCCATAACAAGCATCTGTGGAAATTTTAGATGGGTATTTCCAGCACTAGGTTAATAAGATGTGATGAGTCACGAAATGTGGTAAGCGAACTCAGCATTTCCTTTGTTTTGTGGGATTCTGCACTGATGTGGTTCTGAAAGTGTTGTACACGGGCAGCATCTCACTTCCCAAGTAGGAGAGGGAGGAATGGGAACACGGAGGGTGGATGGGTTTGCAGGGGTAACTTGGAACAGGATGAGAAAATCAGCCATAACAATGGGCAAATGCTTCAGTGATGAGCCAAGATTTCCCTCAAACTAAACCAGACAGGAACCTGCCTGGGAAAAGCAGAAACCTGCGTGTAGCCAGCTCAGACCTCACCTCAGCCAGCTCTTGGACAATGAAGGCACTTCCCTAGAACACAACTTTCCCACCAGGGACCGACTGCCAGGACCCAGCTCTCAGTGAGGGGTATTTTCTGGGGCAGAGAAGGCAGCTGATGAGGTTAGGGAAGTGCTGGGCAGCAGTACCCACAGCCCAGCTATGGGTCTAAGGAGAGGCTGTTTCATTCTTGAGAAACAAAAGCAAAAGCATCTGCTGTCACAAGTGAGGAAACCAGCCCAGCAAAACTGGTTTACAGGAGATGAATTTGAAATCCAGACTGGCTGATAAGGGGCAGATCCCGTAACAATGAAATTTTGGAGGGCTTTTGAGGTGTTTGTACCTCTTTTACCTCTGGGGTTAGACCACACCTGGTTGCCCTCATGGGAGCTCTTGGTTGCCTTGGTAGAAAAAGTCAGATCCACCAGTTCTGTTACAGGCTGTTGTGCCTGGACAAAGCAGGAGCAAACAGCACCAGCTTCATTTGGGTGTGGGGAACCCTAAACCAGAAGCACATCAACCTCAAGGTGGAGGTACTGAATGCAAAGAGATGCACTTGATCCAACTGTCCAGTGGGAACCCTTGGAGATACCATGAAGGTGGGGATGGAGCCAGTCTTGACCAGTCTGATCCAGCACTGATCGTAGATCTGCTACAAGGATCTCACTGATCCTAGCGGTCTCTTCCAACCTGAATGATTCTATGATTCTAAAAAAATACCTTTCTATGGTTACAGAGGTTGGTGCAGAGGTTTCACCTCTGAGAATGGTGGGGAGAAGGAGTCGGTGTGAGTCAAGTCCAACCTCAAATGTCAAAAGGCAAATCTTTATACAGCCATGGGCATTGTGAAAAAAATGCGCAGAGTTATTCAAAATAATACCAAAATACAGGTCAATGTGGGCAAGGCTGGAGCAATAAGAAGATTGAAAGTATCAGGTTTAACACTCAGTTTCTATGTCCTTGTTCTTGTTTTTCAGTCAGCTGCAGATCAAAATCACAGAAATCAGCACAAAATGCAATGGTTGATACTTTTATGCTTTTTTGGTGGTAACAACTGTTTCTTATAAATACAGAGCTGTTATCATCAGCCCCAACAGGGTATCCTGGGAGTTTGTACTACAGGAAACACAGTGCTGAGAACATGACCCTTTCTTTGCATACCACGCTCACACTTGTTCCTGAGTATTATAATCATAGAATAACAGAAGGGTTTGGATTGGAAGGGACCTTAAAGATCTCCTCATTCCCACCCCCTGCCATGGGCAGGGACACCTTCCACTAGCCCAGGTTGCTCCAAGCCCCATCCAGCCTGGCCTTGGACGCTTCCAGGGATCCAGCGGCAGCCACAGCTTCTCTGGGCAACCTGTGCCAGGGCCTCACCACCAAGAAATTGGGAAATTTCTTCCCAATATCCCATCTAACCCTGTCCCCTGGCAGGGGGAAGCAATTCCCCCTTGTCTTGTCCCTCCAGACCCTTGTCCAAAGTCCCTCTCCAGATCTCTTGGATCCCCTTTAGGCCCCGGAAGGGGCTCTAAGGTCTTCCTGGAACCTTCTCTTCTCCAGGCTGAACACTCCCAACTCTCTCAGCCTGGCTCTAGAGCAGAGGTGTTCCAGCCCTCCATCCATTCCCCATGGATGCATTATTTGGAAGGCATGTTGGGCTTAGTGGCACAAACTTGCCGTTAAAATCCATGCAATTATTTAATAGCAACCTTTCAAAACATCGTTTTTCTGCAGGATTAAAACAGGAACCTAGGGCAACTGCTCAGACAGATTATTCCATTACAGAGCTCTTCTCTCCTAAAGATCACAGGTGCCCTGCAGCTATTTGGGCACTATCTACCAGTGCTTTTACCATGAAGTCTTCTGCTCATCTGAGATTCTTTCTCTGCGTGTAATATTGTATATTGAACTTTGGTTTTTACTCTTGGAAATCACTCAAACGTTCAGAAAACAGAAGAACAGACTTAAAGATATTATTTACTCTCAAACTACTCCTTCATTCTCCAAACTATTTTCATTTAACATGCATTCAGGCAGCTCATCTTTAAAAGGCTGCATGTTTTTTATCCTCAGTCATGCAAAGAAATTAACCTGAAGAAACAACCTGTCCCCAAAGATAAGCAAATAGTATTTACTAAGGGCAGGTAAAAACTCACAGCTTTTATTGGTTTGTCTGCCAGAGACTGACTTTGCTGTAGAAGACAAATTTCTGTGTCTTATAAACACTGCAATTAATATTTTTCAATTTCTATTTTGCAATTAGTTGTAACAAAGTTAGATAATTTTACTGATAAGCTGTGAGAAAAGATAATATTCCAGTATGGAGAATTTCTTTGTCTGTCTTCTGCCCGGTGATGTTCAAGGGCAAAACACACTAGGTATTAAAAACTCCAGATGTTTTGTGGCCTGACTATGTTCTTTGAAGAAACCCCATCATGAAAGTCCCATCTTCCCAACCCCAAAGCTCTCAGGAACCTACACCAGCAATAAAACAGAAGGCAATAAAGTTTTACTTTCAAAAAACCCCAACGATTTTTAGCACGTATATTTCACTCCATCCTACCCAGGGCACTGCAAAGACGTCACATGGAGAAGGAAAAGAGCCAGGCTGCCACATCATGTTCTGCACCGTGCTGAGATGGGGAAGAGGCTGGGGAAGAGGCTGTCCTGGAACCAAGGATGGTTTTGGGCCTTTTCTTTTTAAGGAGAAGCAGAACAGGGTCAACAACCCTGGCACAGGAAGGAGGTTGCCTGTGCTGGGTCACGCTCAGCGATCGCGCGCAGGAAGTGGCGCAACTCTTCCCCGTACGCAGCGGCTGCTGAGACTGCAGCACCCTGGTTTCAGCTGGGGACTGACAGGAGCCCCATGAGGCAGCTGTACAGGATCCTTCCCTTGGAGCAGAAAAGCTCTTTATCTTTGCCCTGAGCCACTCGAGCCAGCAAGAGTTTCGCTGGCAAAGCATGATGGTGTGCATTCAGCTTGTGAACACAGGCAAAATTCTTTATGAGAAATGTCAGGCTTGGTCTTCCTTTGGCTTGTCTCTGCTGTTACGAACAACACCCCGCTGGCTGCAGGATGGGAGCCAGGATTTCCTGAGCTCTGACCTCAGCTTTCACAGGGACTTGCCAAAGGACCATTGCAAACTCCTAAATCCTCTGCCTCAGCCTCCCTACCTCGATATGACCGACATGAAACACTTGGGAGCTTGTGAGTGTCCCAAATGGCACAGCAGATTATCCTGGAAAAGACCATCACCAACTACCAGAAAGGTTCACTCCAGAGTACACCATTCCTGGCAGCTGCCCGTCCCTTCTACTCACAAAAAATTATTTGTTGTAGACTCCACCACATGCCTGGGCAGCACATCCTTGCCTGCATTACCTAACTGCATTGGCTGCCCTTCCTGCTGGATTATTATTTTATTCCTATTGTAAATCCTAAATTGTTATTGAAATTGCTGAAAGGTTGATTTAACGTTCTGTCCTTCAGCACGTCAAGGAGGAGGAGGAGGTCAGCATTATTATAAAATTATTTAGGTTGGAAAAGCCTTCTAAGATCGCCGAGTCCAAACTAACCCAGCACTGCCAAGGCCACCACTAAACCACATCCCCAAGTGCCACATTTACATGTCTTTCAAACCTCTCCAGGAATGGTGACCCCACCACTGCCCTGGACAGCCTGTTCTAACACTTGACAACCCTTTCAGTGAATAAATTTTTGCTAATATCCAATCTAAACCTCCCCAGGCACAAATTGAGGCCATTTGCTGTACTACAATTGGTGATTCAGGACAGCTTTTAATAATTGAACAGATTTTTTACATGAGTCAGGCCAAAGGGGAAATAAGCCACAAATTCACTCTTTATTTTAGGTCCTGAAATCTGCTCTTTCCCTTAGTCAATAATTCTATGACTAACCATCAGTTTTGTTCTTTAAAGGTGTTTTGGAAGAGTTTTGAAATTCAGATTTGCAAATGCTTGCAGCTGAACACACGTGTGCCTGTCTGCTTGACTCGCTCCTAATTTAAGATAAACGATAATGAGATCTCAAGGTCAAAGTTCTCTAAAGTGAAGGAAAGAAGCATCACTACAGGTCAGATAAATCTCAAGCTCTTCCTTGGCCTCAGCTTCAGGAGGTGGCATAAAGTAGAAACCAGGTCAGCTTCAAAGAGATGAGCCTCCTTGTGTTGAGCATGCTGGGACTAAATGAGAAAGGCCAAACACAGCTCAGACCTGATCTGGGGCAATGGCAAATCCCTTTTTAGGTGCTCTGACCATCATCATATGACCAGGAGGATCTCTGATGTGCTGCTCAGTGCATGGGGTGGTTATTGATGGGGACATCTACAAAGCTGAGAGTACCCAGGAGCAGGAGATGCCTTCACCTCGCCTGTCTCAGGGACTCCTTTGCAATACTTAAAAACAGCTTCTAGAAATTGACTTGAGGAACTTGAGCAGGGTAAGAAAATGCTTTCACATGAAGAAAGAGGGGAAGTCATGCTTATCTTTAGACATAAGGGGTTGGAAGGAAAAGATGGACCCTGGCACCTATAAACCTGGGAGGATGAGCTTCATTTAATTCCAGAACAACTGCTGAGGCCACCTTTCTGCAAGCACCTGTAAAGTAGCAGGGGAGAGGGGCTTTGTAAAGACCAGATTTTCTCAAACCAGTCTGATTTCCTCTTGTGAGCTGGTAGCAGGCCTTGTGGGTAAGGAAGAGACAGATGATTTCAGAACCCTTCTTTTTACAAAGACTTTGGATGATGTCTCCCATGGCAGTTTTTGAGAGACCAGAGGCTGACATAATTCATTGGGATACCTGTGGGAAGTGATGGGAAGTGCTCCCAGGGAACTGCCTTTAATGGTCCACACCAGAGTGGAAGAACATGGGTTTCCACACAGTCTCCCAAGGTCCTGTTCAATGCCTTCATTGGTAGCTCAGCTGATGGAGGAGACCATATCCTTGTTAAATTTACGTTCTGTTCCAAGCAGGAAAGGAGTTCAAGGACATGGGAGAACGGGATTAATATTTAACAGGATCAAAACAAGTTAGAGAGATATTCTAGGTGGAAAAATACCACCTTGAAATTCATAAGCATGGGGTAGGAGAGCCTTCAAGATACAATTGTTCCATGTCATCCCCGCTCCACTTCTGCCATGAGAGTTAACAAAGATCTGAGACGTGGAATGGATTGGACTGGGACAGAGGTACCGTGGGGTCAGACCATCCTGGGCAGACACCGGAGGGCAGAGCACAAGACCAGTATTGGAGATATCAGAACTAATCTGAAAGTTACGGTGCCTGAAGCTGTGGGTGTCTGGTGGTGACGTGACAGTGCTGAATCCTGCAGTCCACCACAGCACAGAACACAATGGCACCAGGCATTTGGCATGAGATTCCTCAAAGATTCAAACAACATCCCCAATATCAAGCAAAGGCCCAGCTGGAGTGGCAGACTGAGTTAATACAGTTTGGGTCACACATTAGGAAGGTTTCCCCAACTTTCTGCCTGCTGGAACAGGCTCTACGGGAAGGTAGGAGGTGACTCCATCATGGGACACCTTCCACATAAACCTCAAGCATGATTACTTCTGGGCCTTCATTGGGAAATGCATGGGATGACCTTCGAGGTCAGCCACAAGCCACAGAATCACAAAATAAGAGAATCACAGAATGGTTTGGGTTTGAAGGCACCTTAAAGATCATCCAGTCCCACCCCTGCCATGGGCAGGGATCTAGACCAGGTTGCTCCAAGCCCTGTCCAACCTGGCCTTGAACAATTCCAGGGATGGGGCAGCCACAGCTTCTCCAGGCAAACATTTCTCTTACCTCTAATCTTACGACTGTGCTTGAGCTTGCTGCTGATTTACTGTGTGCCTGAGATCAAATGACTCAGATTTTTGGAGTTGTTTTCCTCCCAGCACTAAGTCATAAAACCGAATCTTGCTCAGTTACCCTGAAAATTTCTGGCTAGTGAAAATGTGCCCTGAAGGTGTGAAAGACTCCAATAACTGCCTGATTAAACAACATTTGATTTGTTTCTGACCAACATCCATCCAAAATGTGTTAGAAAGAGCACAATTAATCCCTGCCAGATTCTTTCATCTTAATGCCTTTGCAGCTGCTATCATACCCCTGCAGATCTGATCTTCAGCTGAGGGAAGTGAAGGCAAGTCCTCCCTGAAGTCCTTCAGCTCAGTTGCATCTCTCACAACAGCGGTGACGGAGACATTTTTTGCTGTCCCTGAACCCTCTGGGCAATGCTCAGCAATGAAGGACTGTTCTGAGCCAGAACCTTCTTCTTTCATTCTACCCAATCTTTTGAGTGTCCAGATCTGCCAGAGACACCAATCCCTGGAGCCACTTTCACATCTCTTTCCTTTGAACACCGAAGACTGTGCTGTTCAATCCATGGTGGGCGAGTGTGACACTCCATTTGTGGGTAGGTGCCCCTATTCAAGTCCTCCTTTTAAATCACCAGTTCAGGAGTCATCAAAGTTTGACCAGGACACTTAAAAAAAGATGGATCCATAACTGGAGGGAGCAGAGGCCTCAGCTGGACACAGTTTTTGGAAATACTACTCTTGTATGCCAGAAGCCTCCAGTACATTCCTCTTGTTGGAGAGGGCAAGACAAAAATAAAAGGGAGCCAATGATTCAGCATTTATTTCTAATCCCTTCACGGATGCTTGTTTCAAATTAAATCCATTTAAATGAAAAGGGGAAATGAGAAAGAGAAAGGACAAAAGTTCAAGAAGGGCAAGGAGGGGGAAGAACAGTTTTGGGGAAACAATAATGAACAAGATCAGGAAGTAGTTGCACTTTGTCAATGTTCTGAGGAAACAAAGAAGCAACGTAGGTCATACAAAAACCACGGGGAAGACCTTCAGGAAGGAGGTTTTGGAGGTGGAAACAAGGGTGGATGCCATGATCAAAAGCAGAGTCACAGTAACTCAGCCATTGGGAAAGAAAGCTTTCCATGAGCACACAGGATGGGATCGCTCAGGAGATAAGGCGTGTGCCATACTTATTTTCCTCCCCACCCTTGAAAACATTGAACAATGGCAATTGTGAAAGGAATGGATTGGAACGAAGGCAAGCTCACAGCCTGGGTGTTCAGGCAGGATGGCATGGACTCCTGTAATCCCTGAATTATCCATGATCCCACTTGGGTAAGGGACAACACTGCAGGACACACTGTACAGAAGTTGAGTGTAACACACTCGTGCATTCCTGCTAATATTTGACGCTCAAACCAAGAGAGGTTGCAAGAATCGGCAGTCCCTGGACAGCAGCACTTGTTGGATACCTCCAGTCCTGGGTGGCCTCCCCCATGGTGATTGAAGTTCCCTGGGACAGGGATGAGCGCATCCATGATGGAGAGGAGGTTTGGAAGATGCTGAAATTTGAAAAGCAGAGACTCACGGAGGAGCAGAAGGGAGGGAACCCCAAAGCTCTGCAGGGGCTGGAGTGACTGAAAGGAAATCACCACATCTGTGTTAGGTGGTTTCTCAGGGCAGGGGGAAGTGGATGGTTGCAAAGCACTTGCAGGGCAGAGGGTGTAAATCCTCTTATTGCAGAGACCTTTGAGCCCCTTCCAGTACCTAAACGGGCTTATAGGGAGGGCAGAGAGGGACGTTTTGCATTAAAAAGCAGTGATAGGACAAGGATTTAGGCTGAAGGAGGGTTGATTTAGATTAGATACAAGCAAGAAGCTCTTGCCCCTCACACGGGGCACCATTTGTTGAGTTTTTTATGGGATACTCTCTTTTTTGGTGAAAGAGTAGAGGACGTAGCTGTCTTGCTAAAGTTTTTTATTTTACAGTTTCATAGCTTTTTGAAGGTAGAGTTTAAAGGGGGATACATGATAAGGCTAAGCAGCAACAGTAGCAGCAGTAGGCAAAACAGCAAGTAAAAACTAGCTTCTTCTTTTTCTCTAAACTTACAGAAGTGTAGATTATATTTGT
>QWTY01004254.1:4270-42544 GCA_008033365.1 Pseudorectes ferrugineus
AAAGAAAAAGAAAGAAAAGAAAAGCATGTTAGTTTGGTAGCGATGAATCAAAAATTGTTCCTTCTTTTTTTCCCCAGTGTTTGAAGAAAAGCCCAAATACCCTCCTAGTCACTCTCAAGCAGTCCTGCAAACTAAACCTCCTGAGGATTACTCCTACAAGCAGTCCATTATTAACTTGTTCAAAAATATTCCATTTATACTTTTGCTGATCAGTTATGGTAAGTGATGGTATCTGCCTGTAGTCTGGCAGAAAGGTTCAAATGCAGGCCAAAAGCACATAGAGTTTAATTGTGGGGGGTTTTTTATGGGGGAGAGAGTATCAAACTTTGGGGTAAAATAGTACCCAACAGTTTTACCCCAAAGTATTTACTCAGGTGCCAGTGCTGGCAATCTGTAAGGATGCAAAACACCACTTACAGGTCCAGTGAAGAGATTTTACTTGGCACATAAAAGGTTTTGTGTTGTGAGTCTTAAATGTCAGAAGATGAATTCTTTAGGGTAGCAGATCTGCATGGCTGCACCTGAAATGACTGAAGCTTTTTTCTTGGTACTGCAGGTATTATGACTGGGGCATTTTATTCTGTCTCCACATTATTAAACCAGATGATAGTAACTCACTATGAGGTAAGTTTCTTGGATCTTATCTTTATCTTTTCCACTGTACATTTGCAGAGGTGATGTTTATTTTGTAGGTGCTATGTGTGCTCAGACATTTGGTTTCTTTTATACCTCTCTACAGTTTCTTGTACCATGCAGCTATGGGAGTCATAGGAATGTTTGTTTGCACTTATGACTGCCAAGAGGTCTGAACTTGACTCTGAGTGGAAGCAAGTTATTAATGAGCACCATATAAATATTTGTTGAAAGGGAGAAGAAGTGAACGCTGGGAGAATTGGCTTGACACTGGTGGTGGCAGGAATGGTGGGTTCGATTATTTGTGGTTTGTGGCTGGATTACACTAAAACATACAAGTAAGTGTGGGTAGGCATGTGTGGGGTTAGGGGTAGGAGAGTGGTGCAATTGCATTAAGAAAATACTCCAACGTGAGGGCTGAAATGAACTGCTGATGAAATGCAGTTCGTCCCTGACCTTTTAGTGGCTTTGATGGAGACAAGTTTCTGAGGCTACAGCAAAAGCTTGAGACTCTTACTGGTTATTGGCCAAAAGAAACGAGGGAGCAGAATGCAAAGATGGAAGGGGTTTTTTCATCTACTCCTGTCTCTTCAGGAATGTAAGGCTAACAAGGAAAACACTGTAGGTCCTACGTACAGTGGCCAGGTGGCCCAGTGGGCTTCTTCTCCTAGGAAAGCATAAAGTCTCAAAGCCTACCCTGCATTGTTTTGTAAAGTGGCCAGTTGATGGATTCTCAAATTTTTTTATGCTACTCCTGATCCTATTAGTAAGTGTAAAGTTTGCTTTAATTCAGGGGATGACCATGGAGCAGAGCTCTGTTCTGGGGTAGGAGCTCCTGGGTCCATCATCCATGGTGTGGTGCCCCCAGGAACAAGCAGTGCCGTGGAGCACTGTTTGTGATGGAGTAGTTCTCCCCTGTGACTCTTAGTACATTATGTGCCTCTACAAGCCTAATGGATGCTAATGCTGTAGATTGGCTTTGTTTCTGCATGTGTTTTGGCTTATAAATATGTGCTTTAAGAATTTGGAAGACATCCCTTATTCCAGATTCAAAATAAATAGAACACTGTAATGAGATTTGTTTGACTTGCCTCTTGGTAGGCTGACTTTTATTGCTAATAGTGTTGGACTCAGCTGCTCCTGTGTTGATGTATTGTGCAATGGGCAGCACTGCAGAATGGCCAAGAGGTACAACATAGTGGAGAACCAAAATAGTCCTAAGGTAGTAGTATGTGCTGTGATTGTCCGTTCTTTGAGAGTCTGAGTAAGTGTCCTTAGCCTTGAGTGAAGCAGCCAGATAACCAAGACAATTAAGAGTTCAGGAAGGGATATGTTCTCACTGCATGCTAAGTTTGAGGCAGAATTACATGAAGCAAATTTTACAGCTTTAGAATGTCAGATGTTAGGAGTATGTAATGTTCATTTTATTCTTCCATGCTTCAGCAATATGCTGTGGCCTTCTGTTAACAATGTTAATTTTTTGTTGTTGTTGTTGGGTTGCAGGCAAACTACTTTGATTGTTTACATTCTCTCTTTCATTGGGTTGCTGGTATTTACCTTCACCCTGGACCTCGGATACCTTATAGTAGTGTTCGTGACTGGAGGAGTACTTGGGTGAGCAATTAAAGAGCACCGCAAGACTTACTGCAGTTCTGTTCTGAAACAAACTTAAATGTTTTAACTAGATAATTCTACTGTGTATTCTGTCACCATGATCTCAGCCTATGCCTTTAGCTCACAGCACAGATAGGGTTTACTAGGGTTTCACCTTCTGTTACATCAGAATAAATCTAAAGTAACTCACTTTTCAATAAATTTCATTTAACATTTTTATGGACCTAAGAGAGGTCTCTGTGTGGTCAATTTGTTCGGTTCCAGTTCAAAAAGCTGTCTGCAGTGAAGTTGAAGCTTTCTCTTGACCAGTGTGTAGGGGATTGGAGTTTAACTGAGCAGATCTAGGAAGACTGGCTTCTCTGCATTTTGATTAATCTATACTTTGATAGCCCAAGCAACATGCTGGTTGCTTTGTTCGCTCAGAAGAGCATGAGCTCTGCTCATAGATACCTGAACTAAAAGCCTCAAGAGGTGCTGAGGGAATGGTGCTGTATTCAGACACAGAAGTCAAGATACAACCAGAAATGTCTCGAGAGTTTCAGTTTAAAAACCAGTCAACCAACCTCAGCTGCATTAAGCCCCTTCTCTTCCCATCATTCATCAGTCCCCTCAGCTTCTTCCATAGCAGCTTCCAGCAGGTGTTCCCGTGCACAGCCTCACTCCCCATTCATGGTCTCTTTTTGTCCTCCAGCATGGATATTTGGGCTGATCAAATGATGATGTTTGTGTATGTCTTTCATTTGAAAGTAATTGGCTTCAAATATGGAGTGGCTTGTGGACTTGTTAGAAAAGGTTGTTTCATATGTATGGTGGTTATGGGAAATGGGACAAACATGTTTTTATAGCTTTGTTCTAAAGAGAAAGATGTGTGGCTAAAATTCTTGGATGATTTTGAGGGAATGAAGCAGTCACTATTATTTGGAATTATTGAATTATGTTAAGTCATGACACATGACAGTTCAGAATACCAGCTAATTCATAATACCATGTATGTATGTTAGGTTTTCTTAACTGTAGTAATAGATGAAGGCTACGCCTGCCATCCTCTTACTCTCCTCTTCAACAGGTTCTTCATGACTGGCTATCTTCCACTTGGGTTTGAATTTGCTGTGGAAATTACATATCCAGAGTCTGAAGGCACTTCCTCAGGTCTCCTTAATGCATCAGCACAGGTTACATCATTTTATTTCTTCACGTAAAGTAATGTTCAGGAAGGCCACTATGCTCAAGTCTAGGAAGGCTTTCTTAGACTTAGCTAAGCCTCTGTTGTGTTGCTGTAGTCCTGTTTTTTTTTAGAATTTGATTTCTATAGGATGTGACCTGGAACTTTTAAAGGTAAAATGATGACTTTTCTGTGTGATTCTGATGAAGTTACTTGTTTGTTTATAGATATTTGGAATTGTCTTTACACTTGTTCAAGGAAAGCTCACAACAGACTACAGTCCTCGTGCAGGAAACATCTTTCTTTGTGCTTGGATTTTTGTGGGCATTATTTTAACAGGTAACTACAAGTAAAGTAATGGTTTCTCTTTAATGTAAAAGTGTGGATGTTTTTAGGATGATGTTGCTAATATATGGACAGCCATCTGACCCCCATTTCTTGAGACATGTCTTGAATTTGAGATAGATGTCCATCTCCAAAGTGGGGTGAAAAATGGAAACAAATGCATAAATGGAGGCAGTTTGCAGTTTTCCAAATGCAGAAAACTGCTGATGCACTCTGGAACTGTGCCAGTGACTTACACATGTTGATTTATAAATGTGCTGAAAGTGCTGAAACTATCAAGCTTTGCTTTAAGTTCTTATGGTTTAAAAGATTTTATTGTCATTTCCTGCTTTGTGTGCTTTGTGAGGAGCTAGTTCAAATTGTCAGTGAGTTCAAATTGCAAAGAGCTAATATGGGTATTTTGAAAATGTGCTGAAAGCAGCTTCTGTGTGCTTGCACCTTGCAAACATTTCCCTTGAAGTGCATGTCACTGCAAAGGTGTGAACCAGTTTTCCTTTTTCCTTTTTTTTTCAGCCTTAATAAAATCAGATTTGCGACGACACAATGTGAATTCAGGGATTATGAACTTGGACGTCAAAGCTGTAAGTGGTGACTCTTTTACCATGACTGTATTACCTACTTGAATGCTTGACTTCTACTGGCATAACAGTATTATCTGCAAAAGAGTGATTGACAAAATCTTATGACTGTTTCCATGCTGTTTTTGAACAACAGAGCCACATGGGATGCTGCCCTCAGTTTTTCTCCTTAACTCCCACGAAAAAAATGAAAAAAAACTTCCGCTCTCACTTTTTAAAAAAAATTTCTGAATTTTTTTAATTTTTGAATTTTTTTAATATTTGAATTTTAAGTGGCTAATAATATTATTTTATTGCTTGAATTTTGCTTTTTCATATTAGCAGGTAGCATTGTAAATTGTGAAGCCTTTTTGTTTATTGGGTTATGAGGCCATCCTATAGGCTAGGTATTTTATTTGAAATACCTGCAGTCCCTTCAGATGAAGTCGGTGTCTGATAAACAGAAGCCATGCTGGAGTTTCTATACAGTGCTGCATAAAGAGCTGGGTTTGTTCTTCTGCTGAGCACCCTCTCAGTTTAAATGAAGAGTGAGCATAGCACTTTCTGATGATCATAAGGTTCCATGTTTCAGCAGTTTTTCCAAACTAGTACAGTAACTAGTAGAAATAAAGCTCTCAGTGGAAAATTTTTTCAGTGCTGTGGGGTTTTTGATCATTTGGATCAAGATATGTGACAGCTTTTTGGAGTCAGACATTGCAAGATCCTCTGCCATGCTTCTTTTTGTGTAGGTGTCTTGCATGTCCAGCACCTTTCGATCATCTGTGACCAACTGCACACTTAGTGTCTGTATGAGGTTCAGGAACTTCCGAGCTGGTGCTCTCTGAGCTAACTTGAACCTGAAACATGTGCAGCTGTGTGTGCTCCGTGTGGCATCCTGTGGGTTTCCCAGCCGGGCTTGGGGCTCTCTCGGGGATGTACATGACTCATGTGCTTTCCATTATCACCTTGTTAATTAGCCTAGATCGACACACAGCTTCATTCCTATTAGCCAGGGTGTAAGAAGAGCTGGAGTCCTTGCCCTGATACTGCCATACATGATTGAGACCTGCCTGTGTTAATAATGTTCAATATCACTTCGACACTGAACCTTGATCAAGATGCTGCTGTGGTTTAATGTAACGGAGAAAAAAATGGGAAGTTAATCTTCATGTGACAAATATTTATGTGCAGTAAATATATACTTTAGAGTTATACTAAGAAACTAAGTTCTATGTTTGAGCTCTCTTTTTTATTACAAAAAGAAGGGAAAATCGGGTTTTCTATAATTGCTTAATTTGGCTAATTAACTACATATACTGTTGGAGTCTGATCTAATAATTACCCAAGAATACTGAGTTTGAGAATAGTTCTGTTGAATAATAGCTTCATTCCTGTTGTGTTTTTATTTTTTTATCTCCCTCTTCAGGTACCAGTTGAGAGTCCTGTAGAACCTGAAAGCACTACATTAAAGATTCAGTCAGCTTTATAAAGCTGAAGGAAGGTGACTTAGAAACGCACAAGTTTGGTTAGATATGGAACAATATGAATTATTGTAACCACTGGATTTGTGTGTACGAGTAGTAAAATGTGTTTGTTGATATTGGTGGTAGTTGTGTGTTGGAAGCTATGAAGACGCTCAGTTCATTTTGCCCAAGATGCAAACAATTCACCTTTGTATGGAATATTTATTTTAACAGTTTTCAAGTTTCGCGGTTTCATTAGTGAAGAACTGTGTGAACACTCTCCACAGTAGAGAGACGTGCATTCAGGATGTATACTTGAAAAAAAATCAGGAATCCTGAAGTACAGTTGTCATGATCAGAAATATCTAATCTTTTTTTCTTATTCAGTCTTGCTGGTGCATTTGAAAACTCAAAGAGTAGGGAGCTGTACAGCAGGAGGATGTTCACGAGTTCCTTTTTTATTTTAAATGTATCTGTATTTTAATATAAGCCAATGAATCCTTCTGGGAAAGTGATAGCACAATACTGAAAACAAGAGATGACGTGTGTGTTTCATACTGGCATCTGACTTTCTTTTGCCTTGAAACTTCTTTATACGTATCAGAAGGCAGATAAGAGAAAACACTGTTCTATAGCTTCATTGTAGCATTTCTGGGGAGATTTAAAAAGTTTCTCACTAGATAAATTGGAGAAAAAACATTTCTTATTAAATACAGTGAAAAGGAGGACAAAGGCCTTTGATACCTCTATTGTGAAGTATTTATAAGCAACGGAACACTACCACACAAGTTTCCTCCATGGAATATTTGGAGTGTTTTCTCAGTTAAAGAGAGAGGAGTATGTGTTTACAAAGAGCCGGTGCCTTTACTTTGTAAAGAAGATCCCTGCCTCATCTTGAGTTTAATCAGTGCTGCTGAAGAAATTCCATTTTGTGTGTTAAACCTTCTCTGAATATTTGTGGAGTATCAGAAAATGTGTTCTGTCCTTTTTATGAATTGTATCACTTGTCTCATGTGAAATTCCTGTGCTTGTGTAACTTAAATCATGTCTTTTGCAGTTTGTTAAAAGCTGTAAGGATGACTGAAAGGAAAATAGTGATATTTTCACTTTCTTTGATCAAATATTTTCTTTTATACCATCTTAGCTGCAAAATGAACAGAATTCATTAACAGTAACTTTTTGTTACTTCATTTATCTGTATTTGGGATGGGGGTTTCTCACTGTAGTGCTTTTGAAAATTTTCTCCTTTACCTTGTGCTCTATCTACACACCCACAGAACTGATAGCACTACAATAATACTACTGCTGGGAAAGTCAGACCTGGGTTAGTGGACTTTTTGCAAACACTTAATTTTGATCTCAGCAAGCTGAGCCTGCAAGTTCAGTGCCATCAATGATGCTGTGTCTTTGAGCTCCCACAGATGCAGTGCCATCCAGAAGGTGGAATCCCACTTGCAGTTTTCCACAGATTGTTACAGTTGGGCATGGGGAATTATTTAACTCTGTGCTGATTTCAGCTGGGCTACAGTTAATTTTCTTCACAGTGGCTGATATGGGGCTGTGGTTTTGATTTGTGCTCAACACAGGGCTGATAATACAGAGATGTTTTTGTTGTTGCTGAGCACGGCTCGCACAGGGCCAAGGCCTTTTCTGCTTTCCATACGTCAGAAAAGGGGAGGAAGTCAGGAGTGCAAGGGAGGTTGGGAAGAGACACAGCCAGGACAGGTGACCCCAACTGACCAAAGGGATATTCCAGACCATGTGACATCATGTTCAGTATATACAGTGGGGGGCAGAAGGAGGAAGGGGAGGGATGTTTGGAGTGATGGTATTTTCTTCCCAAGTAGCCATTGCACTTGATGGGGCCCTGCTCTCTTGAGATGGCTGAGCACCTGCCTGCCCATGGCAAGCATTGAATTAATTCCTTGTTTTCCTTTGCTTGTGTATGTGGCTTCTGCTTTCCCTATTAAGCTGTCTTTATCTCAACCCATGAGTTTTCCAGCTTTTCCCCTTCTGATTCCCTCCCCAGTCCCACTGGTGGAGAAGGGAGCAAGCAAGCAGCTGCCTGGGGCTTGGTGGATGGCTGGGGTTAAACAACAACAAACTCCAAGATAGTCTCTAAGTACAATAAGTATCATGAAATGCTTTTTTTTTTCTTATTTCACTGTAGACTTAGAGAATCCTTTTGTATAAAAAGGGCCCTGAAAACTTATCTTTCTAAGCTTAGCCTCTAAATGTGATGATCTTGACTTAAACATTTTGTATAATAAATGCTTTAGACAGGGGAAGAGCTATCAGAATAAACTAAGCATGCTTGGAACACTTGCCTTGCCAAAAAGGGTTCATGTCTCTTCGCCAGGTCCAGTGCTAGAGAGAAAATGGCCAGGCCTTGCTGCTCCTGGAGAGCTGAGCTCTAGAAGAGTCCACTGCTGAAGTAGCTGAATATAGGAAAAGTAACTCTTGGATATTCAAATGGCAGGCAAGGGTATAGGAGTGGAAGTAGAAATGCTTTCAATATGCCAGTCCTTTACATTTAATGACTTGCTGGGATAGAAGCTGCCCCATCAAGGGATGTACACATTTTCAAAGTTTCTGCCTTGTGACATACGTAGGTGGCTTTTCCCTTTGGAAACATCATAACAATGTGTGCCAAAATATATATATGTTTTTCAGCAAGATACCGATTCAGAAAATATTTATGTTCATGGCCCGAGGTTGCTTTGACTTTTGGTGTTGCAAAATTTTAACAAGATAATATTTTTGCAGTTTTGGGGAATTGTTTTCAAATATCCAGTAGAAAGTCTTTGGCAGTATTCACAATGTTTGCTGACCTGTTCAGTACACACTGTTCAAATTCAAAGCTTGAGTCTTTTTCTTTCTTTCTTAAAATTTATTTTTCAATTCCTTTCTTCATTACTAGCTTCCAGTTTCTTTAGTTATGTTCAGCAGATTATTGAAAAAATATTCTAGTTCTGGCTCCTTGTGTTTTTTATCTTCTGCCAAATCACTTGGCTACCTTCTGAAAAGGTCCAAACAAGATTTTGGCATGCTGGAAACCCTGCTGGGTCCCTGAAAAGAAATTATTCCTAATAATGAAGGCTTAATTATATCTTGGATTTAATATTCCCCTTCTAAAAGGAACTTGAAAGTTGGAAACCTGGGATCTATTTTCAGGCAATGATAAAGTATTTAAATGAAAGGATCAGCAGCAGAATAAAGAGCAAATAAAGAGCAAATCAGTATTTTTTATGCGATAATCTTACCATCTGTCTGTCAAGAAATTGAGGTTCTAGCTTATGGCAGAAATAAATTTGGAGTACTTGAGGCTTTGTGGTTTTTGCTTTTAATTTTTGGGTTTTAGCAGACAACATCCACTCAACAGAACACAGAATCATAGAATGTTAAGAGGTTTGAAGGGACCTTAAAGACCATCTGGTCCCAACCTACCTGCCATGGGCAGGGACATCTCCTGCCAGACCAGGTTGCTCAAGGCTGTGTCCAACCTGGCCTTGAACAGCTCCAGGGTTAGGGTGTCCACAACCTGCCTGGGCAACCTGTTTCATTGTCTTATCATCCTCACAGTAAAAAATTTCTTCCTAATACCTAAATTAAATTTCCCCTCTTTCAGCTTGTACCCATTCCCTCTTGTTCTATCACTACAGTTCCTGACAAAGAGTCCCTCTCTGGCTTCCCTGTAGTCCAGATACTGGAAGGTTGCTATGAGTTCTCCATGCAGCCTTCTCAGCCTGGAAATTCCACACGCATCTGGAATTGGAAATAGGGTTTCTGACTCTTAGCCTTGAGATCCTGGCTCAGCCCTCCAGCAAGAGTAGAGTTGGGGGCTAAGAATCCTAACTGTTTAAAGAGGTAATTGTATCATGAATGGAACTGCACATCAACCAGGAGAGGATGGTGTAAGAAACCGAGTGAGGAGAGGCATCCCAACCCCATGCATCAGCTTTTGCTTTTCAATATACTTTTTTTTTAAGTGTTTCAAGAGAGCTCTAGAGGACGCAAGAGAATGCACACAATGAGGAGCATAAACAAGGGGGCAGCCCCCAAGTTCCCAGGAGCCCAGCAGGCTGTGCAATTGATAACTTTCAGCTACAAAATTCAGAGATTAGCCTTAAAATTAACTCTTATCTTTGTGTTTCTTCGCAGCCATGTTAAACTTTTGGTAATTTCAGTAGAAGAGACTTGGAGAACATTGACTCATTTTTATTTAGGATTCCTACCACGGCCTTAAACCCCTCATTTCTGTTGTCTGGGTGTGAAAATACCAGACCTGTAAGGCATAGTCTGGAATTGCTGGTAGATAAGTCCCTCAGAACAAGTATTTGTAGATGGGTGCTTGTCTTTAGTGACATCTCTTTCTGTTGCTAAATGCCCATGTTTTACAAGGAAGAAAGAACAAGAGAAGAAGTAGGAAGAATACATATGAATCATTTCAGATTAATAGGGCTTTCCTCACTTCAGCCTCTTGGTCATCTCTTTTGTTCAAGGCAGTCTGTTGTTTCAGAGACAATCAGTGGAGTGTGTAATTAGAGCTGCCAGCCCATGTTACCTGATGCAAAATGGTTTTTTGAGAAATATTTGGACTACCTTGTGCATCTACAACCAAGTGAAATTGAGTTAAGCTGTAAACACTTATTGTTTCCCTTTTCCATTTTGTGAACTCACTAGTTTTCCTGTGTGAATGGGAATGTGTGACCTTTACAGTTGTTTTTCAGTACATGTATGTACCTCCTTCTCGAGTGTTACAGGCTACTAATGTTTCATGGAGCACAAGCTGTCATTGTACACAATAATACATGATTGCCCCCAGCCCCACCATTCGGTCTGAAGTCTGTGAAGAGAGAGAAGTGATGTTAATGCAGGAACTAGAATGAATTAAGCAAAAAATTTTCCTAAGAGAAATGTATTTCTGTGTAAGACCCATGTTGTTTACTGCTCATGTCTTTGTTCTACTCACGAAGATAACAAATATGTTTTGCTGTAATATTTTGGTTTTGTTAGTGTCCAGTTCTTTATTTCAAGAGAAAATTAAAAGTTCTTAATGAATATTCTCTGATTGCAATACTGTATGTATGTGTATATGTGGATGGCATCATTCTTTATCATTATGTTACTAATAAAGTGTATAACGCCTAAATTGATTGGAGCCAAGATTAACATTTTTGACAGCTGCTGATAGAGCTGCTAATCTAAAAGTGATTTTTTTTTTCCTTAGAACCTGCCTTTTAATGTAGGAAAATGTGTAAGTGTATGACTTACTGTGTCATTAATAAACATACATGTACATGCAGAGTGCATGTATGCAGGGTATAGAAATTTATTCTACAAAAACTATTAGCATCCAGAGAAATTTTCTTGGGGCATGGAATTAAAGTACTAGCATTGGTAGTTGAGTTGTACTGCTCTAGCACAGAGATTTCTCCTCTGCTTTGGAAAAGGTCTGTGAGGAAAAGAAAGTGCAAGTTAACCCCTAAAGCAGAGCAATCCAAAGGCAGCTTCTTGAGAGTAGTGCAAATATTGTTTTAATAAAGCACTTGGTTTCAGAGGGATTATCTGGGGAGAGAGGGTAGGATAACTTCTTAGAGAGGATAAAAGCGAGACATGACATTCAGTTATGGCTAAAATTGGAGCTGTCTGCAGTGGGAGCACAGCAGAACCTTTGAGAACACTCTGCAAGGGTTCTGTCACCTACCCTCAGGCATTTAACCCAGCTGTGAGCCTGGCAAATTTGAGGAACCCGCTTCAAAGAAAGTAGAGTCACGGTAAGAAAATGATTTAGTTCTTCTTATCTCACTTCTCCACAAAGCTGGGATTCTCTCTCAGCTATTTTGGTATAGGAGATGCTTCACAGAAGGAGGTTGCCCGTGCTGCAGAGCATAGCAAACACAAGCCTTGTGTCATAAAGCAACACTAACATGCAGTTCAGCACTGGGTTGAACTTTCAGGTGGGTTCTTCGTTTTACAATCAGGACCACAGGGTCATGCCCCTCTTATGGTACCTCTATGAAAGCTGCAGGCAACATCCCCATTTAGCACTGTAATTTAAACATTCCCACAGCTGGGAAGGAACAATCCCAGAAAATTATTATTCCCTAAAGTTTCTTTGGTGTTGGTTTTTGGGGGTTTTTTTGGGGTTTGTTGTTGTTGTTGTTGGTTTTTTTTTTGGTCAGATTCTCAGTCCTTGAAAGAAAACACTAGAAACCTCATCAGGTAAATGGGAGATGTGAAGCCAGCCCGACTATGATTAGTCAAATAATAATTTCTATAGCTGGGAGAAGGCCCTGTGATCCAAAGCTAACAAGTATTACCCCTTCCAGAACGTGATGTGGTTTGTGTATGGATAAAATAGGCAGATGCTTAACAGTCCAGCTGTTTCCGGGGGTGAAAAGGTTTCTTAGAAGTCTGCTGGATTTCCTTCTGTCTGTGCTTCACAATGAACTAACCCTATCTGACCATGTTCTAAATCAATATTTACAGCTTTATTAAACAACAACTTTCAGAAAACAAAACAATAATATCCCGCACTTTGTAGAAAGGACTTCAGCAGGTATGTCACAAAGGCTAAGTATTGGCAATGGTTAGGCATAATTACTGATTTGTGAGTAATTATATATTTGTGAGTAACAAGCTAATATCTGCTTAATACCAGGGATCCAAATTCAGTTTTTAGGATGCTAACTTCCAGTGTTTCCTCAGTAAATGCTTCTGCTTGTAACAGTGTTTAGACCATTAAAAAGGCAGTAAATAGTATCTAAAGGGCATTGTCAGTATTTTGGCCTTGTGCTACAAGTTTTGAGAAATAGACACAAGATTCTACAAAAACTATAAACTCCATGCAGATGGAAAAATCCCAGGGAAGTATTGAAGGCTTTAGAAGCTTTTCTAGCCTGCATTAGGCTGAACCAGAGAGTTCCTAATTTCTTTTTCCAGAATGGGGCAGTCCTAAGGTTTCTCAGATGTTGATCACCAGTTTGGATAAAGTAAAAGAGGGACTGCAGATGACTGCAGTTAGTTATTCTTTTAGAAATCAAATTGTCCAGCTTGCTGCCAAGAGAAAAAGAAGTTAAATATAACAGCCCAGTTTCCAAGGCTGCGCATGGTGTTTTCTCCATTAAATATTGGAAGATAACTTGATTTTCTCAGAATAATTCATCAGCTGGTTCTGAACAACCCTGCAGGCATTAGACAGAATGTACATCCTGTGTGGAATGAAGAGGCTCTGTCCCACTGGGGTGAGAATGACTCACCCAGGGATCATTAACTGGCTCCAGGGACTTGAATTTGTGTTATCTTCTGCTTGCTCCCAACGAACAACTGAATTTATTTCAGGGCCTAATTATAAAAGCCTGAAATTCACTTAGAGGCTACTGCCCAAAGCCTAGAAATACAATGATTTCTCATCTTGTCACTGCCCCACTGAAGCTTCAAAAGGGTAGAGAAGCCCTCAAAGGCTCGGAAGCTTGACGAAGTCATCCAAACCATACTGTTGCCAGGGGAGACACAGAGGTCCCCCAGCTTCTGGGGAACAGAATGCCCCATGGTCGGTGTGATTTCTCTCTGACCTACTTCATCTGCTCAGAATGTGAGAATCTCATGAGGGTTGAAATGTCTGTGTGCACCGAGGGCATTAGGGAGTCTCCTCGAAGTCTGCAGCTTGCGTGATTACACAGCATTCCTGGGTTTGATTCCAAAGTCAGAAGGTGCTTTGTAGGCTTGAGTTTGCTAGTTACCTCTGAAAATTACTATCATTCATGTCATGGCAAATAATGAGGATGACTGAAAAAAAGTAATTTTGCTCCAGATTACTGTATTTCCTTTAAGAGCTTTATTTTTAAAATGACCACAGAATTTGAATTTTACTGTCACCTTCAGGCACTTCTGCAGTGTTTTGATTACTCTTCAATCATTCTCTGGAAAGGGGGACTCTTCATCTGCAGAGCACTGTCTCCCAGGGATGCTTGAAGTGATGCTTCAGATCAAAAATTGTTTGATGAAATCATCAGTGTCGTGATGACACCTTGTTGCACCATGGCATTGAGAACAGTAAATCACATATTTCTCTTTGCAGGTTTCACACAGCATCTCAGTTCAAAGGCTTTTGGTGTTTGGGCTTGTGACATATTCTATTGCTAGGCTTAATAACTTTTCCAGTCTAGTTTTCTTTCTTCCTAGAAAGAAAATGCATTCGAGGAACTTTAATACATAAGGACGACCTTTGCTCAGTGTTTCCTAACCAGCATCATACTATTGCTAGAGGGCACAGATTATTCCATAGCAGAACTAGATTGCTTAATTTATTTCTGAACAGCAACAACAATTGTGCTTCTAATCTTAAACAGGCAGGGGTTTCTTGCAGTACATTCCTCTCTCCACACAGGCAGGGATGACTCAGGTGCTCACTTGGCAGTGGAGGCAAGTCCTGACTCTCACCTTTGGTGCCACCACTGGCAGCTCCCTTGTGACAAGGCCTGTGGGTGCTGACGATTGCTGAAAAGAAATCTCATTTCTAAGTAGCAGATTTTTTTCAGCCACTGCCTTTCTTTACTACTTGCATTTTTATTATGCAGTTCCCTTGAAAAAAAAAATAAGTGATTGTGCTGGGTAGTTTACCCTCTGACTAAAGGTTAAAGAAGTAATTAGTAAAAAAAATTATTGCCAATATTTATAGAAGGTTACATTAGTGTTTTCTTTTTTTGTAAGCAGAGCTTGCTGCAGAGACCAAATCATGTGATATGTTGACAAGTAAGACCTTCACAGCAAACTATTGATGTAATTATTTTCCCAAGCTACTGCAATGTTTGAGACTGAAACTTTGGAACGAGACAGAAGGAGTAAGGCAGGCTAATTGGGATGCTGATGTTGTACCACTCAGAAACAACAGTTTCACCTGCATCTGATGCCATCAGTCATAGACCAGAGTGAGGTGACTGTAGGAAGTATGGAAAAGGCTATTTCACTGTCAGCAAAGGCTCACTCAGGTTCCTAGGACATGCTGACCTGCAATTGGGAGTGGAAAGTGAAAATTTGCAAACCAGTTTTGGGGAAGGCCTGATTTATAGGCTTTTCATGACGCTTTGATTTTTTTTTCTTTTAATGTTTTTAAAAATATTTTTTAATGCAAGGAAATCTTGCTTGTTGGACTAGACAGAGAACAACTGGAGTCCAGCTAGTCCCATCTAAAATAAACACTGTAATGATTTGTTGCAGTAGAATTATTGCAGGAGATCCTGGACTTGCCCAGGCAGAAATCAAAACATGCTGCTGAAGTTCTTCATTGGTGCAGCCAAAGCAGCTGATGGCTGTTTTTTTCTGCTAGACCATTGCAAAATAAATAGTGTGTTAAGAGTTCTCAGAAAGGGCTACCTTGGGGAAAGCTCCAAGGAAGCACACCCTCAAGCATTTCTTTTATAGCTTGCTTTTTTTTAAAGTCTGCTTTACATATTTATTTTCCCTGTGATCACATGGAAATTTTAGGAATATAGAAAGTTGTTCTTATTGGCTACACAAATCTCTCCTGCAAACTTGTATCAACAGCCATTCCCATATTGCCATGGTTACATCCTTATCACAGTTTGACCTTTGGTTTCATTACTAAAAAAATCCCATTCCAGCATAACATTCAATTTAGGAAAAAAGCCCCAAACAAACAAATTTTATTTTCCTTTCAAAGGATCAAATGAGGTCAGTATAATCTTTTCAGGAAATGGGCCAATATTTGCATTGCAATAATGCAATTTACTTACAGCAGGCAACCTTTCTTGACCTGTGCTTTTCTGCTGCCCTCTGCAAAGCTGAAGCACCTTTGTAGGATTAACCGTCTTGGACTGCAGCTGCTCTGCTGGCTCCTAAATGCAGAAAGGGCCATTAAGATCACTTGGCCTGACTTTAGCAGAACAGTGTGCCCAAGCTAGTGTCAGGAAAATCCACAAACGCCAGAGGTTTAGGTCCAAAAAGAAGACAGACGGGTCTTGCAACTTTATTTGAATAAAGGGAGAGAGTCCACCAGGACACATGGCCGTTAAGTTTTCTCTCTTGAGGTTTTGGAAGGCGCAGCCTCCTTTTATCCCAAACTCCCGGCTGCGTGTTGCCCTCTTCCTCTCCCCACTGGCTGAGGTACAGGGAAGGTACAGCCCTCTCAAACCTCTTACCACATATTCCTCCCTTGAACCTACTATTTTACCCCAAAGTTCGGAAGTTCAGGCTTGTGCAGACCCACTTGTCTGTTTCAGGAGCCAAGCTTCTGGGCTCACAACAAACCTGCTGCCCAGAGTTAACAGAGACATGAAGACCCGTTTCAAAGGTGTTAACATCCATACCTTCACCCATCAAATTGTTTGTAAAGACATTAGCTGTCCTCTCACTGGGAACGCTTTGTGAGGTACCCAGGCTTCAGGCTTTTGCACTGAGTGCTGCCAGCTGGAGGTACTGGGCACATTTTCTTCTCCACCAGTAACTGATACTGGTACAGGGACCTTCAGTGAGTGCAGAGCACTTAGTGTCCACTTTTACTGACCTGGGAAACAATCCAGGTCCAGATCTGTTCTGTTACCACCTGATGGAAGGAAAGAGGAAAAGATAAACAAGCTTCCCAGCACTGCCTTGGACAGCAGCAGATTTGAACACTCCCTTCTTGCACAAAAGAAAACTTGTGCTGCTGCTGGTCTTGTGTCACTTCTGGGTTTGTTGCCCCCCTTGTGGCCCTGGTAGCACAGAGTGGCAGTCCTGCTCACAGTGAGAAGTATTTTCACATAACAAGGTTTGTTGATAGCAGAGTCTGGACAAGGCCTTACAAAGGTCTTACAAAAGGCTGGAACTGTGCTGGCAAAAGATCTGCAGAGGAGAAAACCACTGAATTTCAAATCAGCAAAGCAGGAGCACGGGCAGTGCAGGAGACCTCACAGGCCATGAGACACCAAATGGCACCAGTAGTCCATTCCCCAGCCTGGCTGCAGCTCCCTCTTCTGAGGCCAGGTCAGGCTGGAGCTGCTGCCCAGGAAAGCCTTCTCCTGCTGGCTCCTTTCACAAGAAGGGCTGTTGGGAAACAATGGATAATAGAGGAAATGTTTTCCCAGATAAGCCCAAATAAATACATGAATGAACTTCCTCCGCTCAATAGCACAGGGCAGTGAGGGTTGGCTGCGTGGCCGGGCTGGATTCATTGCTGTTTGCAAGAGGATGCTTTCTGAGGAAGGGGATAGTGGGACTCCTTGTGGGGGTGTGGGGGTGGCACTTTGGAGAAGTCTGCTTGGAAAAAGTGCCGATGCTGGTATCATCTTGCTGCCATGGTGCAAATTAAGAGCTATTAATTTTCCTGCACTTGGTTGTGTAATTGCACTGCAGGGCCTTTTGAATGCTGCATTTAAATGAGTCTGCAATTGGAAATAATGAAGGTTAAAACCCTCTTACATGATGATTTTATGATCAAATTAGTTCCTTTGACCCAGAAAGCAGCTGTGGTAGCAATGAGCTCTGCATTAGGAGTAAGACTGTAGGTTTGAGGTGTTGTTCAGAGCTAGCTTTAGGAAGGTACATCCATACAAAGTGACCGAATTTCCAAGTCAAAAAGGTCTGGCACACTGGGACAGAGGCTGGGCAGGAACCTGGTGTGAGAGGAAGAGCTGCAAACAGAGCAGGAAGTAAGGCAGCTCTGCTGAGAGTCATGGTATCAAAATTAGGTGACCCCACTATTGGGGTGAAAGTCATTGGATACTGGGGGCATGATGCATATCCCATCCTGCTTTTACTCATCTTGAATGTCTGTTCATAACTAATACCAGGGAGGGCTTTGGCTAATCCAAAGCAACATTATTCTATTTTTACTCTTAATTTGTCAATGGCAAGAGGGTTATTAAGACTTTCCCTTAGTTGTAGGGACTTAGGGACTCTACTTTTATCTTTTTAGGCTGTTGTTTCAAAGTTGCCTTTAGCTTCAGGTCCTCAGCTAACTTCTGCCCTGCCTGTTCAGCCCACAGCTGCCCTTGGACACACTGGCTGACCTCTGGGAGTTCAACTTGTCACTCTTCAGCCTGAGCATCGAGGAGGAGCTGGTAAGAATTTTCTTTCAGTCCTGATTGCAAGTGGTCTGGATGCTGCAAAGGGCTGCTATGAACAGAGCTGTGGTGTCCCAACCTTGCCATGCCCCTTACCTGTCTGGCCAGGGAGAGTCCTTCCCTCTGGCATGGAGCATGCCCTGACGTGGTGGATGCTGGAGGCTTTGAACTGCAGAGCATGTAGCATCCCTCTAATCTTCACCCTCCCAGGGTGGCTAAGAAGTGGGTGGGTGTAGGAAAACACAGTCTGAAGCTTCCTGGCTGCTCTGGGCGGTGAAGCAGCACTGAGCAAGGCTGTGACAGCCTCAACATGGTTGCCTGTTCTAACAGGGAACAAAGCTCTGGGACATACATGACTGCCAGCTTGTGTATCAGCATCCTTGAGGATGACATTCCGCTGCGTAATCCCAGCACTCCAGGCTCTGTCACATGCAGTGTGCCCCTCAGCTGCTCACACACGGATGCCACCACCTGCACAGTCCCATTCATTCTAAGATCCAGGTCTGAATGATTTTCAAGCTTTCCCCTGGCTCTGCTCCAGTGAACTTGCAGACTTTCTCGGCCTTCCTTTCCTTGCACTGTCTTGCCTGAGCCTCCCTTGGCTCCTTGAGAGCCCTCTCCTCTGTATCTGCAGCCATCTGCAGCCTCTCTGGGTCTCTGTGCTTCATCTCCCATCTGGAACTCATCTTGGTGCTCTCACATCTTGCTGATGTGCAGCATCATCTGCGCTCCAGAAGGAGAGACTGTGCTCCCCCTGGGATCCTGCTTGCAAACACAGCAGGATGTGTGTGTGTGTGTGTGTATAGTCTCTGCTCAGCATGGATGCACGTTTTCCCTCCAAATGCAGTGTTTGCTTGATGATTAGGGAAATGCAGGACATAGTGGAGAGGGTGAAGACTCCACAGCAGCTCTAAATCCACTCTGACCTTTTCTCCTTTCCCTCGGTTTGTGTTGCCATTTACACACAGAGCCCCCACATTCAGCTCGGGGGGTTTCCTAGACGAAAGCCTCCTGGGCTGAAAGCTGACACTGGGCAAGCCATGTAAGCTGAAGCCCTTGATTTGCTTTAGCTGATGGAACAGCTTTTCTCTGTCCTGCCTTCTATTAAACCTCCTGATGAGATTCTGGCATACCATGTGGCCAGGGGACAGCAGGGAGGATTACTGGTAGGACTCACAGAGACACCGGCTCCTGTGGAGAGTGATTAGCAACTCAACATACACTCCTGGCTCCTGAGAGCCTTTGGGAAGCTGATTAGGGCACTGCAGAAATTTATTCATGTCTGGGAGCCCGGGAGATCAGAGTGGCAGCAGTATCTGAGCGCATGGGCAGGGGATGGGAGCAACATTTTTCAGACTACTTGTATCTGATGGGGGGGTCCCAGTATTACACTTGACACTGTTGTGATTGATGTAAAGAGCTGAAAATTCCCGTCCGAGCGTGGCCATAGCCATCAGGGCACAGTGGGCGCCGGAGAGGGCACTACCGCCAGGGAGCTCTCTGCCCGGGCCTGGGGCGCTCCTCTGCCCACCCCTCACAGGCGCCTGGTGCCTCTCTCGGCAGCCTTCAGGCTGCGATCTCACCGCCACCACCGAAACGCTGAGTGCTTAACAAGGGATTTCCCAGCTCTGTTGGGAAGAACGGAAAAGCCCAGCTCTCTCCGATGAGGAGTTTCATCCTCAGGCGTCCCGCACGCAGCGGGGACCAGGACGCACGGCAGGGCTCGGGCTGGGCTGGGCTGGGCTCAGCTTGAGCGGATCGCCTCGGCTCCGAGGGGCCGGGCTCGGCTCGGCTGGGTTCGGCTGGGCTCGCTTCGACTGGGCTGGGCTCGGTTCGGCTCGGCTTGACTCGGTCTGGCTCGGCTGCGTTCGGCTGGTCTCGGCTCGATTCGGCTGCGGGCGAACGCGCTCGGACAGCGCCGCCTCGTTGTGGTGGCTCGGGCTGCCCGGCAGGGGGCGCCTCCCGGCGGCGTCTGGGCCAGTGGCGGCCCGCCCCGCCCCGCCCCGCCCCGGCGGCCCCGCCCCTCTTTGTTGCGGCGGCCAATGGGGGCGCGCCGCGGGCGGGCGGGCGGGCGGTCGCGCGGTAACGCGCGGCATGGCGCGCGGCGCGGGGCGCGCCCCCAGCGCGGCCGCGGCCGGTACCGGGGTCGGGACGGGGCGCCCGGAGCGAGCGGGCCGGCGACGCTAGAGAGGGACCGCCCTTGCCTAGCTTCCTCCGCACGCCCGTCACAGGCACACGTACACAGATATACATAAAGAGCTGCCGGGCGGCGGCGAGGCCGCGGGGCACATCCCGGCAGCGGTCCCGGGCTCGGGCATCTCGGCCTGCGCCGGGCGGGCGCGGCGGGCGGCGGCGGCGGCGGCGGCGGGCGGAGGCGCCATGGAGCCGGCGGAGGTGAAGGACCGCATCCTGGAGAACATCTCCCTCTCCGTCAAGAAGGTGGGAGCGGGGGCACGGCGGGGGCTGCGGACACCGACCCTCTGTGCTGAGGAGACTAGGCCTGGGGACACCCCCGGCGGGAGCGGCGGGGGCTCGGAGGAGGAGGAGCAGGAGCAGCAGCGGGACGGCGGCTCGCTCTTCCTGGTGAACAAGAGCGGCTTCCCCATGGACGGGCAGACCTGGGAGCGGATGTGGGGGCACGTGGAGCGGGTGCACCCCGACGGCGGTGCCGTGGCGGCGGCCATCCGGAGCGCCGCCCGCCTGGCTCGGGTAAGGCGAAGCCCCCGGGTGTCCCCTCGTGGAGACGGAGCGGTGACACAGAGCCTGAGGTCTGCGGTCCGGCGGCTGCCGCGCTCTGTGCGCGTCGAGGGCTGGGCGGGAGGGTGTGACAGTGTGACACCGCAGCCCCGAGGATGCTCTCGGGGCAGTGGGGAGAAGGATGGGGCGTCTGCTGTCCCAAAGCGCCCAGAACGGGGTACGGGGGCTGCGGGCTGCTTAGGGGCTGGAGTTGGTGTCCTGGGGAACAAGTAGGAAGAAAATTACTCCTTTTAGCCTGTGGAGAAAAAAGCACAAAACAAGAGTTAAAAGAAATCTTCAGGGACTGAGTGAAGCACTTAGTGCAATTTAAAGCAGGTTTTGGTTTTCCTTTTGGAACACAGGCATTTCCTAAAACACAGCCTTGGTCCTCAAATGTAACAAGGGATTTAAAACTCAGACATTTCATTTCCAGTATGTGGAAAGATTCCAGATGCTTTTGTCTTGTACGTTCCTCAGTACAAGCCCCAAACAGCTCTGCCTCACCCAAGTCTTTTTCCTCCAGCCAGCAAATAAAGTGTTGATGTCTGCTGTTGTTCCAAGGTTTCTCGACACTGTGCTGCATTACTGATCACAATGTCTTTAACACTCTCTGCCTTGGCAGACTTTGAGCTTGATTCACTCCTCGCATCGAGCAGCATTAATCTGAGCTGACCGCTGAAGTCTGGCTTGATTCATACCCCTCTGCGTGCTGGGGTGAGGTGGCTGGGCTGCTGTTGTCATAGTCCAGGCTGTCAGTGATACTGACATGAACCATGTGCCTGTTCTTTACGCGGAGTAGAAAGGAAATTCTGTGCACAGGGAAGTTGAAAGCTTATTGCGGAGGGCTGTATCGAGAAGGTGTTTGTCAAATAAGATGCAGGCTGAAAAGGCCTTTCATCTCTCTTCCGCAATGTTTAGTCCAGTGCAGCTGCAAAAGGGACAGTCTCTCTCCACTCTGCTCTCCTTGTGCTGGAACCAGCCTTTGTTTGGATGGGGGACCATATCCAGCTAAAGAAAATCGCGTTATGCTGAGTTTGTGGTTCCTTGGTGTGGTTCATCTTGTACTTGCAGAAGCACTTGAGGTGGAAATGAAGGGGCAGGGAGAGGGCAGAACTTCTTGTTTCAGCAGCCTGACCAGCTTATGCCAGTCTAGATGGCCTGCAAACCAGTTTGGTGTTAAGAGATGGCAAAGCACGCGCTAGACTTGACTTTCATCCTTTACTTCCCAGCTCCAGAGCATGTAACTTTCACTGGTGACACCCGTGGTGACTGACAAAGCATCTGGTGAGAGACACGCCAGTGGCTCCAGTGTGCTGGCTTGCACACTGTATTCCTGTGGGAATGTCCCAGAGAGCGTTGCCCATGGCTTCTTCCTCAGTGCCACAGCACTGGGCTGACTCTCCATAGCATTGGCTGAAGCTGGGCAGGAGAAAAAATGTTTTGAAATCTGCCTGGCTGAATCATTTGATGTTGATGATCAGTGGAGGGTGCTATAGGAGTTGTACTCCTCCAGCACTGCCTGGAAGCAAAATCCCAGTTGCAGTGATTAATTTCCTCAAGGGCAGGAGGATCTGGTGCCCTCTGTGACTAAGTAGCTCTTGCTGGCTAAGTGTGAGACCTCTGGGGTCAGAGGGTAGGTAGTTTGAGGACTACCTGGCTCTTATTAGGGCCAGCACAGCTCAGGTGAGCAAGTGAAGGTTAGGAGCAGGGTTTTTTGCCACAAAGTGGTGGTGGATTACTAAAGTTTTGATGATAATTTCTGGGTCAGAGTAGGAATGTGAGGGGAGACTTGTTCCTTAAATGGTGGTACAAACTTTCTTAATTGGCTTGTGCTGCTGGGTATGTGTCACCCTGCAAAAGACCAGGTACTGCTGACTGGGAGTGATGAGGGAAGCTTGTGCCTGTGAGATGATTTGTAATCTGCTTGCATTGATAGTTGGTTCAGGCTGAGTGAGTGGCGTGTGCAACTGCTCCATTTCTGCATCTGATCTGTTCTTAATCCCTAGTGATGGGAGAGAGTTTTCATCCCCTCTCCAAGAAGCTCCACTTGATTGCTCTAATCATCTTGGTATTAGTCTCAGCAATCATACACGCAGGGTGGTAAGTAGCTTCTTACTGTGTCGGTGAGGTTGTCCTTACTGGAACAAATGCAAACTGCAGAGGTGCAGCATCTCTCTCGGGAGGCAGAGTCCTCACAAAAAGCTGCCTTGTCTGCAAGAAGGGCAGTTTTGGAACCTGTGGGGTCCCCACCTCTGACTGTTGGCTTGAGCTCTGGGAATAGTGCAGGCTCACAGTTCGGAAGGGCTGTGCAATCCTTTACCTGTTCTGTGATCTTGGAGATACTTGGAGATCTTAACAAATTAAACCTCTCAGCAGCTTTGAGGACGCTTGTCTGTCAGCTTCATCCGTGCTCAGTAACAGTGTGCTTGCAGGGGGAGCTAGTAGAAAATGACTTTCTGGTCATTAAATGAGACAGTGGAATCGGGCAAAATGAGTTTCATGAAGGATGTGTGTGGTGAACTGAGACTACAGCGTTTCCAGCCATGGGATGAGTCTTCAGCTCTGCCACGTGGTCTTGCACTGCAGCGGCTCCACTGTCTCTGGAGCTGCTGTTCCTTGGAAAGACTGATATAAGGTCAAGGCTTTTCATCTGACTTGTCTCTGAATTTCACTCACTTTACAAATTCATGATCTGTAGTGCTGTGTCTGCATTTCCTCTTGCCATCCATGACCTCCTGCTACAAACCCTTGCCTGCTCCTTGCTGCTCTGGATGCATACCAGGAACTGCCTCCAGTTGCTGCATCCTCAATCACAACAACGCTGTGCTTTCCTTCACTTGTGGTATCGTGCAGCCCTGGCTTCTGCTCCGTGCTGGCTGGGTGCCCAGGATCAGTCCTCCTGCAGCTGGGGCAGGAATCAGGGAGGGAAAAATATTTGGAAGGTGTGTGGCTTCCCACTGCCTGGCCTGGCTGGCAGCATGGTGTGTGTACGCCTGCCCCGCACTGGAGAGAGGAGAGCAGTGCTGGCCTGTGTGGGCTCAGGCTGATGGACGCTTCGCCCTCCTTGCCTGAGGTCTGGAGGGGCTTGGGCCTCCTGGCTCAGCAGGCCTGCTGAGGTAGCTGGAATGTGTGCCAGCCAGTGGGAAAACCCTGGTTCTCTTTGCCAGACTATGCTCTGGTGTCTGACACGATCATCCTCCTTGCATGATGATGTGATCACCCAACTTGGAGGTGGGGAGCATCTCACTTGGAGGTCTGAACCTGTCCCCTCCGATGGGGGTGGCCACTGTGGGTTACAGGAAGGGCTGTGTCTGTTCCCACTGGTGCTATCCCTATGGGATGCTGTCCTGGGTCCCACAGCTGGGGGAGGGCTGGGAAAAGGATGAAATCCCCACCTCTGAAGCAGCCAGGCCCCTCACTGGCTGGGACTCCCATTGTCTTGGTGTGTTGTAAAAGTGCAATGTACGCACCTTGAGCTTCTGTATCTTTGAAGCAAAGGATTGAGTATATTGGAGCAGAAATGGCCACCCTGGGGAAGGTGTGACAACCCTGCCATAATTCCCTTTGTCAGCTGCTTGCTACTTGTGAAACTCGAGCCTTATCTGGTGTGTTGAGTCCAGGTCAGCCTTAGTGCTGGAAGGGACAGGTGAATAATTCATCCAGACCAAAGGGGCTGAGCGAGAAAGGAACCTGTGGAACCAAAAAAATGCCTCTAATGAAGAGCTTAGGCATGAAAATCGTGATTAAGAAGCGCTAATGAGTCTTGCTCGTAACTCCCGCTGGTGAGAGGAGAAAGCCCATGTGTGCAGGCGTGCCGGCGCCCGTGTAGCACTGGGATTGCGGGGGCGAGCTGGAAGCCTCGCCATCTGCTTGCCACTTACAGTATGTTTCTGGGTGCCAGTAGTGTAGGAGTCTCTGGTTTGGTTTTTTTTTGCCCCTTCTCCGAGGTGTATCTACTGTTTGACTGTAGTAACTCGCTGCGTGTGGTAAGTGCTGGGTTTTGGTCGCCTTGGGATTACTGATGCTCGCTCTCTGAAGGCAGACACAGAATTTTAACAGAGGTGGAAACTGGAGAGGAAAGTCTTTGTGGCAGACATGGCCCCATACCACCTGAATTTGCTGTTCTTACCTGTAATTGATGACTTGAAGTGTATTAAGGACAGTGATATGTCATTTTATGAGCTTTAAACGATGGTTACGACAATGTGGGCCCACAGATGCTTTTCTTTGCACCCTGTCACAGCTACCCAAATTGCTGGTTCCTGAATTTGAATCTGCATTAATATTCAAATAAACTACTTCCTCCACTGTGTTTGTGAGAATTGTGCTAACTTCTTTTTAGCCATGCTGCCCACTTTAATATCTGCTGACCCCATGTTTTGCAGTCTCACCCCTAAAATAAATGGACTTGGGACAAGGCTGTGCCCCTTTCCTGCATGGCTGCAGGCTCAGGAGCCAAATAGCTGTGGGGATTAAACATGGATTGAGGGCCCGCCTTCTTAAAATGCTTAGGCACAAGCAGATGTCTTATGAGATTTTGGAAAAATCCCATTATGTTGCCAGTCTATATCTTTAAGTGTCTTAATGTCATTAAATATTTGGGTCCCAGGTGGTCTTCTAGGTACCATGCTCTCCCTCCCTAGTAAGTATGCTGCAGACACACAGCAGATGGGAAATTATGCAGCCCAGGATCCTTGTCTCCTTTTATCTTTCTCTTGTGGTAAAGGAGGACAAAAATTAGACTTGAAATGGCTTCCTGGGGGAGGGAGAACAGCAGAGTCAGTACTGGGACTCTGCTCATCAAACTGCCCTGTGCTGGGGAGGGAAAATGGGAAGCATAGGCTTTCTGTGCTGGACTGTCTGCCCGCATAGGGTGGTGTTTGAGGGATGCCGGTGGCTCTGATCAGCCTGCCATGGCCTCTCTGTGCAGGGACAGGGCTGGCTCTGCTGCTGGGGCAGCCCCTGTGGTCAGCAGGATGACTTTGCCTGCTGCTTGAGTTCACGTGGGGTTTAAGCCATCTGTGCTGCCACGCTGTATTGCACTAAGCACATGCCGCTGCTCGAGTAAATCACTTATCTGCTCTGCGGGGAGCGGTGGCTGTCTAACCTCTTTATCTTTTTTCTTGTGTCCAGCCCTCAGTGCCACCAGTGCCAAACTACAAGCTCTCCATGTCAATCCCAGAATGGCTCCAGGCAATACAGACCTACATGAAGATGCTGCAGTATCCTTCTCGAGCATGTGGTCTCCGGAAAGAAGGCTGACTTGTGCCTGGTGTGAATTAACAGAACTTTACTGAAGCTTTAGCTGGTTGCAAGGGCTTGGGATCATTTGGGGGTAAATGGATGCCTCCAGGGATTTGTGATAGCACCAGCAGCACTGAGCTTGTCATAGCAATCCTCTGGGAGATGTAATTAACTTTAAATGATACTGAAAAATTTAACTGAAGTGACGTTGGTGGGAATAGAAGTGCTTATTTTGAAGTTGATTTATGAGGATATTATGATCGGATCGTGATGCCTGGAGAAATAGTATGGCATCTTGTCATAAAGTGACTAAGAGAGAGCCAGTGTTGTGGCAAACCCTTTCTCCCTCTGCCTTGGCAGCCCCTGTGGGCTCCCTGAGGATTGCCTGTGTGCTCAGCCTGCAGGGAGTGCTTGTCATTGGGGCGAGGGGCACAAGCAGCTGTCCTGACCCCAAGGTGGGCAGGCTTGCCTGTGACACAGGAACTGACTGAAGGAATCTCCCTTCCAGATGTCCCACCTTGCTTGGGGGATTCATCAGGGATCTACACATCTGGCTGGCCTCTCTGTCACTGCCCCGTGCCCAATTCCTGACTGTTCCCATTGCTGACAGATAATTTCAGTGGAGGTTGCTGGCCCATATGCTGCTCTTCTGTTTCCCTTTTTCTCTAAACTCTGCCTTTTTGTGTATGTGTGGGGGATGAAGCTGTGGGGATGAGGAATGAGTGTAAAGTCCTGGTAAGGATTAAGAAAGGATATGGGTGGCAGCTGGAAGAACATCCAAAAATAGCAGGCGCGGTTAGCTTGGTGGGGAGTTGTGGTTGGGATCAAGGCGGCAGCCGGGCCTGGAGCTGCAGCAGCTGCCGTGGGGAGGGAGGCTGGGGCCTGCCTGCTCTGCAGGGGGACAGTGCATTTCTCTTCTTTATGTCAGCCACTTGGCCAGGACGAGAGGCTTATTGCTCACTGGGATCGTGCCAGAGAGGATACCATGTCATACAGAGCTCCAAAAATTACATTATCCCTCACCTCACCCCGTAGTGGTTTTGAAATCTTGCATTCTGCTATGTAGCAGGAGCAGGCCTTAGGCACAGGGTTTGGGTCTGTGTTCAGAAAAGCTTCAAAGTGGGCTGGGGAGCAGCGTCTGGGCTTCCTTTGAGGACTGAAAGAGGATGTATGCTTTGTTCAGAGCACCCTGAAAGGGCCTCATGAATTAGGTTTTGAAGGCAGGAGGGAAGTAAAGCCTTGTTTGTGGAGAACTCTGAACTCTAATTGAAGTCAGTTCAGAGCATCCTGTTGAGAGCTGGAGTTTTTATTTAGGCTATGGTTATACATTCAGCAGCTGTGCTATTTATGCCTTGCTCTTTGCTCTTTGCTCTTTGCTTCCATGGGGTCACCTGCCTTTGCCCTGGTATCTGCCTTGGTATCGCCAGCTTTACTGGCATGAACATTCTAATGGGAATAGAATTTGGGAACTAGGTTGGGAAAGAGATTCAACCGGAAAAGTAACCTAGCAAAAGTAAGGGCAGTGCGATTTTTTTTTTTACAAAACTTTGTTGGGTGTTTTGTTTTGTTTTTGTTTTTACAGAATGGATTGATTTCCTGGTCTGATTTATTGCATTGCTGCTTGAACAGCAATGCTCAAGGAGCAGGGACGAGGCTGCTTTTGGTGATGTTGCTGTGTGGCAGCCTGTGCTTCTAGGCAAGTGGTGCTGAGATTTGTTTGACCATCTGCTGGCATCATTTGTGATGAACTTTTCTGCTATCCTCATAGTGTTAACTGATGACCTTGATTTGCACGTAGCTGGTTGTTTTCATTTCCAGAACACTGTATTTTTTAGAGAATGATTTATATTTCCTAAGTGTAAATGGATGCACCTGCAGTGGTTTTGGTTTACAGGTCACAGGTGAGCCATGTGGCTGATGGAGTTAAAAGACTTCTAAAGGAAATAAGTTTTTTCAGACCATGGATTATGTTGGTTGGTTTGGGTAGGCTATGAAAGCTTTTTCTTGCCCAAGTTGGAGACTTTTTTCAAACTTGCAACCTAGTAGTGAGTGGGACCTAGTGGAAAAGAGAATTTATAACCTTCAGATGCCGAATTTGAGTGTCATTTTAGATGGACAGCCTTAATACCTGACTCTGCACCTAGTGCTGTTAATAGATCGTATAAAAAGACAAGTGAAAAGTTTTGCTTTATTTCACATGCCAGTGTTTCATATCTAAGAGTCAACAGCTTTTGCTGCCTGTTTTGTGTTTCATCAGGAACTCAGAACTGAAAATCACCTTTTGAGCAGTGTTATTTTATTGTTTGACTGTTCAAGTTACTTTCCTTTAACAGACAAAATACAGATACAATCACACGGGAACACAGTTCTTCGAGATCAGAAAAACCAGACCTCTCAGTGGGTAAGTGTCACTGGACTTGGTCTAGTGCCCTTGTCCCTGATCACCTGGCATTTAAGCACTGCAGCACGATGGCATGGGAGGGCTGTCTCCTCTGTGCCACAGCTCCTCTGGCAGGGCCAAAGCTGCCTGTGTTGCTGCCTTTGTGAGGAGTGTCCCAGCTTGCTGCCGGGTGGCAAATGGACCATCAAGAGCCAACAAGTGGAAGGGCTGTTCTTGCTCAGCAGCTGCGTGGGAACTGCTTGGCTGCAGGCCAGAGCTGCATGCACAGGGGTGGGAAAACTCTCTGCTTATGGGTGTTGGGCTGGGAGGGCTGGGCTGTTTTTCTGAAAACTGATTAAGTCCTGATATTCTGGTTGTGCTGTAATGCCCTTTGCGGGTGGTTGGAAGGGATTAGCTGCGCAAAATGCAGCAGGAATTTTGACATCCTGGGCACAGTCGTTTTCCCTGGAGGCTGACAATGGACTGTTTAAGTCGTGTCCGTGCTTCTCCTGTTGCTGCTCATCTTGCTGTTCCTTCCATGTGGTGGACTTGTGCTGGTTGGTGATGAGTTGTGCAGTGCAAGTATGAACATGTGCCCAGGGAGCCTGGCAGCAGAGAACTGGGGTCTCTTGCATGTTAGAACTGCATCATACTTAGGACAGCTCTTTAACAGAACCCAATAAATTAGCAGGTTAGGGCAGGAAGGGTGTTGACAACATGATGCTTTTATTTTAGGGTGAAATTTAGATAAGCAGAATATAATTACTCCCATAGACTGGTCTGTCTCTAGCTCTTCCCAGCTCTCTGTCATTAATCTAATGGTCCCTCAGTCTAAAATTCCAGTTCCCATCTCAGCTTTGTGCTTCAGGTTTTCATCTTGCTGACAGCAATCTTTCTCACCTCCTTTATCTAATGTTCACTGCTCTGGTGGAACTAGTTTAACACAAATCTTGTGCGAATGATAGATGGGTTTACAGAAGCTTAAACCAATTTTCAAGCTGCTCACTCATTTTTAAATTTGTCCCATTACTTTTTTCAAAGGAAGTGAAGGATGAAAATGAATTATGCTCAGCACTTACCACTTAAAATGTCATCATCTTCCTGGGCTGGATAAAAGCCTGGCTTACAAGGATGGTGCTCTTTCCTAGAAGGGAACAGATACAGTGCTTGCAGCTGGAGATGTGCCTGTGGCTTTGAATCCTCTCCCAAGTGGAGCCATTTCCTCTGTTTATCTGCCTTAGAGTTTGCTTGGGGATGAGTGTCTGACTCCTCTCCTTGTCTTACTGCTGCTAGGAACTTCTTGGAATGGGGTGGCAGGACTTCTGTGCAGTTAAGGAGGGTGCCCCTGGAAATGCTCCAACCCCTCAGGGGCTGCCAGCTTTCCAGGCACAGTTGCCTGAACATGGTGTGTGCTAGACTGGAACAGTGTAAAGTCCTGAGACCTGTGCTGCTTTGCTCCTAGATTGGGTAGATGGGAGTGCTGGGAGGAGTGGAGCTGTTGGGAGCACGTGTTGCTGCCCAGATCCTGTTGTGCTGCTGTAGGGTTCCAGCACTTGCCTGGTCTTGGTTTCTCGAATTTTGAGAAGGAGAATGCATGCAAGGCTGTCTGAAGTTCCTGCCATTTTTATGAAACCAAAATTCCAGTTGTTTTTATGAAACTTACAGTTTCTGGTTTAGATTTCGGATCTTTTAAAATTCACCTGGCCAAGTGAGGAGGATGGGACCAGACTATTTTCAGTGGTGCCCAGTGACAGGACAAGGGTCAATGGACAGAAACTGAAACTGGAAGTTCCATCTAACTCTGAGGAAAAAAATTTTGCTTTAAGGGTGACAGGCTGCCCAGAGAGGCTATGGAGTCTTCTCTGGAGATACTCAAAACCTACCTGTGCAACCTGCTCTAAATGAACCTGCTTTAGCAGGAGGGTTGGACAGATGATCTCCAGAGGTCCCTTCCAACCCCACCTTTTGTGATTCTGTGTGAGTACTGCGTTGATTGCTCTGTAATTTTGAGGTGTGCATGAAAGCTTTCCTTTCCTTCATCTGGTGTGCAGGCCAGTTTTCATCAAAGCTGAAAAATCGCCTACACCTCCAAGTTGTTTTTTTTCTGGGAGGTGTGTTCCACTTTGCAAGAAATCTGCTCCCAGTATGGCAACGACAGCCGTCTTGTGCTGAGGTGACAGGAGCTGCTCTGAGCAATTTCTGTGGTGTGAAGGGCCTCACTTGGCTGCAACACAAAGTTTGCATTTGCAAGCTGATAGGGCAAAATGCTGAAAGCCTCCAATTGCCACTGGCTCTTGAAAAATGAGGCTGTTCCCAGAGCTTTATTGACACTAAACATATTGCTGATTTCATAATGTGAGGGCTCAAAGCTAATGAAAGTATTACGAGATCTTTGGCAGCCTCTCTTCAAGACAGCAGTGGCTGGACACAAAGAAGCTGAGTACTAGATGGAAATTGAATATTCATAAATTCATGTGAAAGTGTCCTAAAGCAGCTGGGGCATATTAATGAGTTTTTCTATTATGGAGGGAGGACTAGATATTGTAGAGATTTACTGCCAGCATCAGTGTGATGTATGAGAAAATAAAAATGCGTGGCTGAGTGTAGGAGGAAGAGCATAAATTATCTATAGGAACTCATTAAAGGATATAGTCTTGCTATAACTCAGTATTTACAATCTCTTTAAGAAAAAGTCACTCTTACTATCAGCTTAACTTTTAGAGTGTCAGACACCACGTGGATTTGTCTAGACTACAGATAGCACTTTTGGAAATGTTAGATTTCTGTTGGCGTAGCTGTGTGAGTCAGGGTGGCAGAGCTGTGAACCTGTAAACTTTGTGTGCTGTTCTTGTTGTACAGGCAAACTGTGTCTGAAAATGTGCCTGGGTCTCACCTCTCCTGAGTTGGCTGTATTTGCACAAAATCCAAATTTACAGGTGTAGCTACATCCACCGTAGGAGTGCTTTGCCAATACAGGTATCCTAACCTGGGGCAGTGCCCTTCACAGGCTTCATGATGGACCTTTTTGTGCTAAGTGGGTAAAGGGCACCCTGTGAAGTTCAGCTCTGCTGATCCATGTGTGTATGCATGTGATATGAATGTTTCAGACACCAGTAGGACTGGTTTTCCTTTTCCCATGCAGGATTATGCTGGCTAAACCTATACTACGACTTTTGTTGGTACAACCAGTCTGATAAAAAATGGTGCTTTTGACTGACATAGCCATTCTTTTTAAAACTTCCGGGCTCAGATCATGTAAGAGCTTTAGGAAAAAAGTGCCCAGATATCTAGTAATATCTGTAACTGTGAATTCAATGTCAACAAGCTGTTATTACTGGGTTTACAAGGAGAGATAAGCCCTCTGGAAGCTTCTGTTCTAGGATGCAGGCGTGAGGCACAATGAGAAACAAATCTCTTTGTCCTCCACAGAGATCTGGGGAGGTGCAGTATTGTACTGTTCCCTCCAGTTAAGTGCCAGCTGAACAGGGGGACCTACAACTGAAGCAGAAACTGATGTTTGGGTAGGTTCTGTGGTCTTTGAGGAATTAGAGCCCAGAAGCTGCTTTGTGAGGCGGGAGAGACATGCAGCGGCTGCAGATATAAAAATGTGTAATCGATTGCAGTAAAGGAGCAGGATAGGAGCTGTCACGTGGCAACGATGCAACCAAATAACAGGGAAGGGGAGATGGGAAATAACACTGTTTTCACACACCATGTTATTAAGGAGCGCTGATGGGGCTGTAATGAAAAATGGGCTCATACCATTTCCAGACAATGGACTGCAGAAGGCATTTGAACATCTGCTTCTCTCTCGCACAAAGGGGGAATGTTACAGATACGGTGTGGTGTTCAGCATGTGGTGGAAATGCTTTTGGTGTTGAAACGCTGTTTTTGAGAAGATTCACAAGATCAGTTTCTGCTCTGCTGTTTTATCTCCTTTTGCTCATGCTGGTGCCTTTCGCTTCTCTCTTGGCTTCATTATCATGAATGAAACTGTCAGGAGCCTTAGAAGAACTTGGGAGAGGGAGATTTTATGGACCTCGTGCAAAGTACGTGGGCCATGCAAGGAGAATTTTGTGGAAAAATGTGCTGGAGGAGCTCACTAATAAAAAATTTATTCAGTCTTGTAGGAGTCTTTCTGGTGAAGGTAATGGGGAGCCTCTTCTAAGCATGGACATCTCTGAAGGGATTCCAGTGTGATCAGTGCCATCTGGTGAGATCCTCCAGTTCTGGGCATGCTGAAAGGTTTTAAGATTTTTCTAACCTGTTTATGAAATTGGGTGCCCAGGTGAAAAATCTGGGAGCAAAAGGAATCCATGGTTCCCATGAGCTGTCTTTAGACACTGCCATTTTAAACAGAAAGCATCCTAAAGAGGCAAAGTCAACTCCTTTCGGGGCCTCTCTTACTGCAGAAAGCAAGGGAGATAGTCCTGGTGGGCTCCTGGAAACACTGAAAGAAATTTGAATCAATTAACAAAGAAAAATTACTGCCAAGGACTAGATCTTGAGGAAGGAACAAGCAGCTTGTTCCTGTTGGCTACATTTGTTAGAGGCAGAAGTGTTCACTGTGGTCTGGAATAGAGATCTGCGTGGCAGACGTCAGAGAGTGGTGTAAATGCCACAAAGGGAAGCTGCAAAGTGCTTGTCTTTGACTGTAGCAGTCTCCCCTAAGTTCCTGGAAGAGATGGGCTGCCCCCCACGCTCACTGGAATGTGGGGAGAGGGTGACTGTGGGCTAACTCCCAGCTGTCTGATGTAAGACTGTAAAGAATAGCTATATATGTGAAATCTTTTCAGGTAACTGTCAAGATGTAAGGAAAATCCCAGAAGCAAGCCCTGCTAAGACAGGGAATTGAAATGCTTGATGCTATTTTTTAATTCTTTTCCGCCTTCCTTAAATCTCCTTTCACAAGTTTAACTGTGCAGACTTTCTGGTCACTATTAATGTCTGAGACAGTGTGATAAGAATTTAGGAGTGAGAGAAAAGAGGGAAAGGACAAATCAAAGAGTACCTGTAAGGAGTTGTTTTCAAATGAGCTGAATGCTCTGTCATTTGCTGTGGGTCATTTGCCATAGATCCCTTAGAGAACTGACAAGCAGCCTCCAACCATTAATATTTGCGTTAGGGAGCGTGGAGAGGGTGGGTGCTGGGGAAGGCAAAGATAGCAGCCTTTAAAAAGAATAAGGGAAAAGATAAGCCTAGGAACTTTGAGTTTATCTGCAGTTCAAGGGAAGGGAAAGGCAACATTAATATTGTTGGGCATGGTTTGTTTCTGAGAATTTCCTCCTATGAGGGTGTAAGAGCTTTTGTCAACCAGAAGACGCGGATGTAATAACTCCTTGTTTTAGTGTGGCTTTTGATAAGGCCACATCTTATCTCTGCAGACAAGGCAGGGACCTTGAGTCTAAATAAAACTATTTAATGTAAGGACCCAACTTGGTGAAAAGCAGCACGTGGAAAGTGTCACTTTACCAGTCTTGCCTAGCAGAGATTGTGAGTTGCAGTGTGCAGTGTCTGTCCCAGCTCAGTTTTTCCTTAATGGTATGGGTAAGACTAATTGTTTGCGGATGGATGGTTTGCAGTCCAGGCTGGACAAGGTGACAAGGCTTTGAAAAGTGAAACTGGGATATTCAGAGTGATCTCTTCAGCTGGAACAAACAGGAGATAATTTAGTGAGGGCAAATGCAGAGGAGGGTTTGGGAGTAGCCAGCTGTGGAGAACAAAAGGCTAGTTTCGCAAAGAAGAAGCTGAGCTTAAAGAAATAAAAGAAACCAAACAAAATGCACCAAAAAAGCCCGGCCAAGAAATCCCCACCCCTAACAAAAAAGCCTCCCAACCAACCCACAAAAAAACCCCACCAAAAAACCACCAGAACCCGACTCAGTGTGGGCCAACAGGGAAAAGCCAACAGCATGCTGGCTTGGTTGCAAATATGCACTGAAAGATGGATTCAGAAGGAAATTGGTCTGTTTGTACTTTTGTGGGCTTAGCCAAAGGACTGTGAGAAGTGAGTTGGTTGAAGGAAATCCAAAATTGAAAGAAGCAAACCTTGTCCTAAAATCATAACCTAAGGGAGAAGCTTTTAGGGGGAGTGAGGGAAGAATTAAATAAAAATTGGTGTCTGCTTTCTCATGTTTACAGAGGAGAGGGTAGATTACAGTCTTTTGCATATACAAATGTCTGTAGCAAGAGGAGAGATAATAAATGGTCTCCATGCCCACTGTGGAGAGCAGAAATGCTCCTGATTTAATTTGCAAAAAGGGAAGGATTTAGTTTAAACATTAGGGGACCTTCGTAGATGCAAGGTTAAGTATAGGATAGATTAGCTGGTGGGTTCCCAGGCTTTTGAGAAGCCAGTTGAAAGTAGACTGAAAAATGATCTGTGAGGAGTGATTTAAATTTGGCTTGTGCTACCTTGGGCAGAGCAGTGGCTTGAGGATTCTCCAGAGGCTCTGCTTCCAATACAAACACAGGGTTTAAGGCCATACTTTGACTCAAGCTTGTTAAAAGTGGAAGAAAAACTCTCAGTGGCTCTTGAACTGGGTCATGCACATAAACCCTGCGGTCCGTGCTGTAAATGCAGAGAGAAAGCAAACTGTTTGCAGAGTATTCCCTGGGATTCCAGGACGGATGTGTGTGAGGGCACAGCCTGTCCCAGGGGTGCAGGTGGACACTGGTTTGCTGACCACTGGTGGTGCCTCCTGAGCGGTGCTCCCCTCGCACAGACCCTCATCACTGTCCTGCTCCAGAGGTGTGTCTGAGCTGCCAGGTCCCGCTGCAGCTCCTGGATCCTGGTGCAGGGTGCTGTGTGTGCCTGAGGAGGAGATGCTGGCCCTGCCCCTGCCCCTCAGACCGTGTTAACCAGGCATAGGTCACACTAAATGGCTTGCAGATAAATAACTTTACAACTCAACATTTTTCCTCGTGATGCACATTCATAATCAGCTGTCTTTTTCTTTTTGTTTTATTTTTGTAGCTCCCATGTAATTAGAAGATAGGAAATTCAGTGGATTATCTTGTTTATGGTTACCTCCCATGCCTCATCTGCACATAACACTTCTGAGACAGAGACAGGGCTTTGCAGTGGCCACTGTGGTGACCAGCACCGGGGAGCCTCTGTGGGGGATGAAGGAGCCCCATTGTGTGCCCTGGCCGGGGCTGCTCTGTGCTTCCAGCAGTTCTGTGGGGTTCTGTGGCTGATTGTGAGTGTGGAGGAGGCAGGCAAAGTCTAATTAGGCTTCTGTACTGCAGGCAGAGTGTAAGGGGTGGTTGTTTACAAATGAAAAGATAATTTCTAACTTGGATAAATGGGACACGGAACGGCTGTGACAGGCTGTAATAGCAGTGGAAGCTCTGTTGTCACTTGCACTCAACACAAGGTTTAAAATGCATGAGGTGGGTGAATCAGAAAGTGGGGGAAACAGACTCTGATGGTTTCAGATGCATATTTTCATAATCTTCTCTAATACAAATATTTTTGTCATTTGATGTTGTGTTTCCTTACAGTAGGGGTCTGTTTACAAAGCTCTTCCCAGGGAAAGGATATGGATAGAGAAGACTGCAAAATAGAAGTTATCCTTTGGCTTAGTTTTCAGCTGTGCCTTTTTTAGGGGGCAGTTTTTTGGTGTGTCATTGGATGTGCCTCTTCTGGCCTTTTTTAGACTCCTTCCAGTATTTTTTTTTTCAAACTGTCCAGGATTTCAGGATCTGTTTGTGGAAGGGGCTAGGTTACCTACTAGGTTAATAGTGCAGTGTCAGTCTGGCACAACAGCTTTCTCAGCTGACCTGAGGTTGCTTGTTACTTGTCACAGTGTTGTGTCCCTGTCAAATAATTGTACTCCAGAGATAAAGTCTAGAATGTAACTAAACTTTGTGAACGTGTGAAATCCTGGGCATGCCATAGTGTCCTGCACTCCTGCAGGAAATTGTGTGGGATTTGCCACTTTCCCTGTCCACAGGAGGTGTGGAGCAGCAGCAAGACAATAACTCAGCTTGCAGTGGTGGCAAGTGTCTGTGTTGGTGGAGCTTTCTGCAGAGCAGGCTTTGATAAAAAGGCAATAAATTCTGGTCTGCAGCCATAGGTATGGGATTATTTTTGTAGCTTTCGGGGGGCTATGTAACCATCCTCTCCTGGTTCTTTTCTGGTTTGTTTCTTTTTCTCTTCAGAGGAGAGCCAGGGTTGTTTTGAAAATAAGCTAAACTCAGTCCTGCTCTGGGATTTCCTTGATTGCCAGCTCGTGCAGCTCAGTGGGACTTTGTGTTGCAGTCTGAAGTGATGCTCATGGAGTTGCTGTGAGAGGCAGAGAGGACTGCATTTCTCCCATCCACCTTCAGAGGCTGGAAGGCACTGGGATGCCAAATAATCTTTTTTTTTTTTCTCTTCCTTTTTTTCCCCCCAGTCATCCTCCAGAAGCTGACGGGACTCTGACAAGTCACTGAAGGGGAGAATCAAGTTCACCAGCTCTTGCTGAGATAAGAACTGGAGGTGCCTGGCTCTCACTCTGTGAGAGGACCCTTTGATTGCTCTAGCTGGAAGGACTGAAAACTGTTTTGTTTCTGTTCTAGGTTAATGGAGACAGCAAAAGAAATGACCAGGGAGTCCTTACCTATCAAATGCCTTGAAGCAGTTATCCTGGGGATGTATCCTTTCACATGTCTGTGACTTTTTGCACTGCAGCTCTGTTTAATACATTGCCCCTCCTGGATGGTGTTTGAGAGGGTCTCAGCCAAAGGTGAGTGCCAGCAGTTTGGGGAGCTGCCCTCATATTGATCACATCAAGTTGCTAAATTGCCTGGGCTTGTAGGTAGGAGTTGTGATGCCAGGTCACAAGTGTTGTGGTTTGGCCATGCAGACTTTGTCTCCTGCCCTGGTAATCTGCATAATGTCAGGGTCTGACCCAAAGTGCCCAGATGAGTACCTGTCTGCACAGTCCTTGTTTTCTTTGTTAGCATTTCTCTGCTGGTTGTTGTTGGAGCTTGGTAACACCTGAGGAGTGCGCGTTTTGTTCTGTGTTTGTCTGATGTTTACATGGCCAAGTCGTGTTAGCTTTCGTCTCTCAACCCACAGCTGTGCTTTGTGCGGAAACATGTGTATTATAGTTAAACATTTGAGCTTCCCCTTAACATAATGCTTGCTTCCTACTCAGTCTTCAGTCATTTAGACAGACTCGCTTCTCCGCCCTCTTGTGCTGTCACTGATAAATCAAACTGCACCTTCCTAAAACACTGGAGGAGGACAAGGCAGGTCTGCAGGAACAGGTTGCCAGACACATCTCGTCAGAAATAATCAAATTTCATTTAAAACAAATCCCACCCCAAACAAAATAAGCCCCAAAGCAAACCATCTCCTGGGACATCTCTACAGCGTTCTGCTGCCCCCTCCTGTGGGAGAAGGAGCTGGCAGAGCCTGGCAGGTAGTGCCTGTGAGAAGGGATGGCTGCTGCGGGGTGGGAAGAGGATGTGGGCTGAGCAACGTGTGCCAGGGATAGGCCTCCGATCCGGATCGGAGTCTGAGAGGTGACTCTGGCTGACAGGGCATCCCCTGGAAATGCTGACAGACTCCGCATGCAGCTGGAGGGATTGGGGTCCTGGGGGCTTGATCTCAACAAGAGACTTCAAAACCCCCTTCAAAGCCCTTCCAGAAGGAGAAACCATAGAATCATAGAACATCCTGAGTTGGAAGGAACGCACAAGGACCACTGAAATTGTTTGGCCTTGTGTTGTCCAAATACTTCTTGAACTGTCATTTTGGTGCTGTGACCACTTCCCTGGGGAGCCTGTGCCAGTGCCCAATCACCCTCTGGGTGAAGAACCTTTTCCTGATATCCAACCTAAACCTCCCCTTACACAACTTCAGGCCATTCCCTCTGGTCCTGTCACTGTCACCGCAGAGCAGAGATCAGTGCCTGCCCCTCCTCTTCCCCTCAGGAGGAAATTGTAACTGCAATGAGGTCTGTCCTCAGTCTCCTCCAGGCTGAGCAGCCCAAGTGACCTCAGCCACTCGTTGTATGGCTTCCCCTCAAGGACCATCTTCATTGCCCTCCTTTGGACACTCTAATAGCTTTATATCCTTCTT
>QWTY01004255.1:0-13139 GCA_008033365.1 Pseudorectes ferrugineus
GGAGCCATCTCTGTGGCCCCCCTGCTACCAAAAACCAGGTCGAGCAAAATCAATACAATTATGTAGCCCTTTGTTCTTGTCATGTTTCAAACTCTGTGCAAGGTTGAATTTTGCCAATATTCAAAATTAGAAACTTCCTACAATATAATACACTGATTCTGGTGACTCAGTACTATTCCTTCTGAGTCAGAACTGATTCAGCACAGTGGGTCTGTTTAAATTGTGTATTGTTTAATTCATCTTCCTGTCCTGCTGGATTTTACCATGTTGATTCTACACCTTGGCAGCCAGCCAATTTAAATCAATGCAAAAACAGAAAAAGAAAGGACAAAAAGGCCTTTAATGACTTCTGTTTCAGATCCATGGTTAGGGGAAATTGCTGATAAAGGTGCTTCCTGTCAAAGAACATGTTAATTCAAGGTCCTATCTATTTATGGGCATTAAGGATCTGAGAAGGCTTTTGGATCTTTATTTTCTGCCAGTTATAAACAGTATTTATTAATATTTCATTAAGTTTCATTTATGCAGGCTTAATAATATATACTTATCATTTTTATGTATAAAAGTGTAACATACCAACAAGTTGGTAAGTTTACCAACCGCTGGTAATCATCACCTAGTAGGTTCCTGATCTCATGCATGTCTAAAACACAGTCAGTATTCCTTGTACATACATGACAAAATCTACTGTTCTGCTTTTGTTCAGAAGGCCTGTGCCTTTTGAAAACGTGTAATAAAGCTAGAGGGTGTAGTATGATGTGCATGCATATGTACCAAAGAATTTTACAACTTGCCTAAAAAGTCAAGGCTCATATACCAGACAAACACATATGCAATGAATGAGTTTCCTTAACCATAGTAGTCATGTGAAACCTACCTTCAGAAGTCTCTCTTACAACTCAATTTTCTGTTTCTTGGGATGTAGTTCATGTAATAAAAGATGCCCATGTTCTACCTGAAACAAGAAGAATTATCTGTCTTCTTGTCAGTCTCTAGATATAATAGGGTATTGTCTAAGTAAATAGCTTTTAAATATTTTTCCCATGGTTAAAAAATTCTGTATAAAGAGACTGAGTCATGAAAAGCAACCATGAAAATTAATTAAATTTAAGAATAATTCATTTTTGTTCTGTTTTGTTTACTCCCACAATGCAGAAAGAAGAAAATATTTTCACTTATAAAAATGCATGTGAACACTGTCACCCAGTAACTCCTAAACTATGAGTTAGCATAAAGTCTTGAATACATACCCAAAGAGGAGTATTTAAACAAACAATCAAACAAAACATCCAAAAAAGGTGTTGTAATTCAAATAGCAAACTGTGTCTTCTGGATTCTCCCCTTGGTTCTTTCTAAATACTCTGAAATCGTTTCATGGAAGCAAGGATTTACACCGGCATATTAGTCTGGTTCTCTGTAATTTATATCTTCCCAGGACACTTCTATGTGATTTCTTTGGGAACAGATTTTCAATTAATATGGTTCCACTCTAGCAAAAGAAAACACACTCCTGTACCATAGTAGGAAAAGGAGACAATCACATCAAACTAATATTTCTGTCATTACAAAAAGTAAAATTTAGCATTTTAGATGAAAATTGATTGCAGTCATATGTCTTTTTCAAACATTGCTTCAGTCAGTTTTGATCTCAGACAAAGGAGTGAAAGATCACATTATTAATGCACAGTCTCTCTCTATTCACCCTTCTTTTTGGCTCCAGTTGAATATAAAATTATTTTAAATTGAGGTATCGATGAGTTTTGAAATTAGATTTTGGAGAAAATATCCAGTTGCATTTGCAATATGTATCCAAATATATTTATCAATATACTGTGATAGATTTGATTTTTGCGGGTGAAAAAAAACAGGCTTTATGAACCTTTCTATCACACAGCTATGAATGAAGATTGATTTGAAGAATCTTTAGAAAAAAAGATTAGAAGTTCAGTGAGCATCTCAGTATCTTAAAAGTAGCACAAACATTTCTGACTGATATTTATTCAATATATTTGTCATGAAGATTGACCTGAGAATTCTGCCAATAATAAAAATATCAGATATTGAAGTGTAGTAGAGAATGAAATACTAAACCAAAATTAGCCCTACCACTGCATGTAATTTTAAATTTTTCATTTTGTTTATGTTTTTTTCTTGTCAAATTGAGTATGTATTATCATCTTTTTCCTCAGTGAGTTAATGAGATTATTGAGACTTCAAAGTTCATAAAGATATTCCAGTTACAGCATTTTTAAAATCCTTGCCAATTCTGAAAATGATTCTTAGGTCTCAGACATTTTGTTCTGTACATTTCATTTACTCAAGAATTGAATGTGTACAGCATTAGACTGATTTAACATATTAAAGACTCACCAATCTGCCCCAAGTCTTTAAGATAACTCCAGAAGCTGAGCTCTCATTACCTGGAATTCATGAATGAAATCCTGTGAAGTCATATTGAGAAAAGCCAATTAATGTTTCTGAAGAATTTTAAGCAAATTCACATTTATGGTTTTTATTAGATCTATTTTTTTGAAGTTTCATTTTTACATTTTTCCAGATCCAGGTAACAAAAGATTATTTTATCTCTATTATTACTGACCGATATACAGACTGAAACATGTATCATATTCAGTAAAATATGAAAGAAATTTAAATTAGATATTCATTATATCAAAAACATCCACGATATATAAATATATATACATCCATATAAAATAATATATTTTATTTAAAGATAAAGAAAATCTCTTGCTTAAATTGTTTGTAGTTGCAAAGCTATTTTGCTAAGGAACAACTTGGAAGTTTTCTCCTTCCCATTCCATTTATCTTTATAAAAGGAGCATTACAGTGTATCTTCAGACATTCTTTCAAGTTTAGTCCCAAATTTTCTGTATAATGTAGGCACAAATGTCTCATTGTAACTACCATCAAAAATAGATCTAATCAATATATAATAAATATTCAAGTTCTTCTGTTGACTTGTTGAGTTGACATATTATATATAATTAGGCATTTCTACAATTTTGTTTTCTTTTTAACAGGTTCAAGATGTTAAATTATGAGGAACCTTTATGGAATATCTCTCTCTTGTAGCATTTAGACAGTCACACACAGGTCAGTTATAAATTCTTATGATTACTTTGTCAGAAAACACCCATAAAGCTGGAAGACAAGACTTTAAAATGCTGCCAGTCTTGCAATTTTACTGTTACTTCAGCTGATTCATAATGTAACATCAGTGTTTCATTTCCTGATATTGTATTCCTGGAGCAGAAAACAGAAGGCTGGGGAAGAAAAAGACATAGTGATAGATAAGTTGATAATTTGATGCCCTGGCAAGAAAGATCAACAGCCTTCTGAGGATGAATGAAGAGTACATGATGCAGATGCTGATGTACTTTCACTTCTGACATCCTTACTGATAAGCAGCACGTAATACCAACAGGAAAAGATACAAAGTAAGAAAAGTTTTCTCTGAGCATGACTTCCACTGCATCTGAGCAGCAATTAGTTTATTCCTGGGAAATATTGACTAAAAAGCTAAATATGGTGTTGTTTTACAGTATTACCAAATGACAGCTGAGCATGCTTATGCGAATGCGTATGTATATATTTTGAAAGTTTTGCTGGGATTTCATTTGGGGTTTTTTTAAGAAAACATGCTTTCCAATTGATTTAGATATGGTCTTAGGCATAAGGAATGTAGAGACAAATACAATATAGGATAAAGTATCTTCTGGATCACAGAAGCCCTGAAAATCAAAGACTGAAATTTACACTTAAGGCAGAATAAAATCCAGAATTTCTTCTGTTACGCCTCATTTATCAATTACATTTCCTTTCTTCTTCATTTCATATTTAATTCATTTCCAGATTACAATATCCTCCATTTGTCTTGCTGATATGCAGTATAGAAATGTTCAAGCCAAGCGATTACATGTCACTACAATTGGTCATCTGTCTTGGATGGGTAAGGTATCTAGAGTAAAATTCACTTATACTTAGAAGACCATAGAACTTCAATAGCTCATTATTAAGCACTGGTTGGGAGTACCTAAAACACAGTTTCTAGTACTCTACATGCTATTCAGTCTATGAAAATACATTGAATACAGGAAGACCACAAAAATATTTTCTTCTCACCTTGAAAAATGCATGCCAAAAATGTTCATGGCACAAGGGGTAAGAAATTCGAAGGTCAAAGCCTACACCTGATCATCTGATCCAATCTTTCATAGGGGAAAAAAAAACCTAGAAGGGATTAGTAAGCAAACTGTTCAATTGCATCTTGAAAACCCCCAGGGATGGTGTATCTAACATGGCCCTGGGAAGGCTGTTCCTGATTGATGGTTTTCATTGTAAAAAAATTCTTTCTTGTATTGAGATGAAACCTCTCTCAATGCAACTTGTACCTGTATTTCCTTGTCTTTTCCATGTGATTCCTTGTGAAGAGAGAGCCTCCATCTTCTTTGTAGCTAACCTTTATGTACTGGAATACTGTACCCTGTGCCTTCTCTTCTCTGGGGAGAAAAGAAAGTTAATGGCTTTAAACTAAAAATGGCAGATTCAGATTAGATATTTGGAAGAAATAATTTACTGTGATGGTGGTGAGGCACTCGAACAGGTTGCCCAGAGAAGTTGTGGACATGTCAACCTTGTCCAGTGAAACCTGCCCCTGCCCATGGCAGGGGGAGTGGAACTAGATGATCTTTAAGGTCCCTTCCCACCCAAACCATTCCTTGATTCTATGATTCTTCACCATTTCCTCATAGGGCAGATTCTCCAGCCCCTTGATCATCTTTCTGACTCCTCATGGTCTTATTCTGTTAAGGTCAGATCTAAAATAATGCTGCTGCTATGGATGAAAGTGCACTGCCTAAAGTAGAATTACATATACCAGTACCTAACAAGTACAGTGCTTGAGGCATGCCTCTTGCCAAGATCTCTAACTTATGGAATCTCAATTCATGCAATTTCCTCATTGCTTGAGGATGGCTGACTAGTGTGTTGACTTCCTACAAAGAAAATGGACCTCATATATAGAAATTGAATAACTGATTCCATTAAGTACTCTTCAAAGAGCCCACCGCAAGCATTTGCAAAATCAAAGTCTTAGTCATTTATCAAAACAGAATCATATCCTGGTGTAGCTGTTTCTGTTGCAAAAGCCCTTAATGAATAAGACCTTGAATGTTTAAAAAAAAATTAATATGATTTATAGCAGTAATCCTCTTAAACACTCGAGTCTTTGCCAGCTTTCAACTAACAAGCTCAGTTATTAATGGCAGCAGTCTTACAACACTCAGGGATTACTGTCTAGGCCTGCTGACAATGCACTGCTAGTGACCAGTTTTCAAAGTGCAATCTGTTATTGTATTTCACAGTCAAATCAATGTTTAAAATTGCTTGAAGCATGATAACTTTCCTCTTCTAGCAAGCCCACTATTAAAAAAAACCCAAAACCAACAGCATTGTATTATTCTTTTTAACTGTGATTAAAAGTTATGATTATTACCAGTGTAAGTTATCTGGCAACCTTTTTTAGTTTGTGGTTTGATCAGGTAAACTTGAAAAGAATATCAAGCATAAAAAAATAACTTTACCTTTAGCTATAGAAAAAGGACAGATATGTCAGAAACCTGTCTACCTTCTCTTAATTCTTAATCTGGAGTTTCTGACAAGCATACAGATTTGCCTTAATTATTTATTTATTTCATTGAAACTATTTTCATCTGTTTTAAATTTTTAATAAGTCTATTTAAATAAAAAGAAGTCTATTGGGATGTTGATTTTGTGTTTGAAAATCCTGAAGGGTTCTCTATTCAGAAAATGTAGGCTTGTGGTTTTTGGCGTAACATCCCTTGTTAAAAACTGAGAGAATTCCACAGAAAGATCTCTAAATATCCGTATGTCTATGGCTAACGCAAAAAAGGCAATAAAGCACGTTCTCTATGAACTCTCTCTTTCACCCTAATCCTAGAGACACTGCAATCTCCCAGAGAGTTGCATTTCCTTTCCCCCCGCAAAAATAAAACAAAACACATCTCCACATCTTGTTCCAGTTTGTTTACCCTAAATATTTGGCAGCATCAACCTACCTTGTACAGACTAGTGAAGATTTTGAAAAAGAGACACTGTCTGTTCTGAAAGCCCTTGATGTTCAAGTGGTCTGGCCTATGTAGCAGTCACTAAAATTTTCAGAATATGGTTATTAAGTCATGCATTGTATAAAAGAATTTCAACAAAAATAGCCTGTTATCCTTTGCCCACTGACTTAGATAATGTTCTGGTCAAGATCTATATCCCTTTTGCATCTGATTTGAAGCAAATTTAAAATTATTCTATGATTAATATTAACAAAGTAACAAGACAGCCTTTTGTACTATAAGAGCAAGTGCAGAGTTTTACAACCCCATAGAATTTTTGCTTCATTGGCAAAAACATGGGGTTTTTTTCTCTTGATATAGACAATATGAGACATCTTTGTAAACTGTAAGAGGATACAGTTAAAATATGTTCTTCTGGCCAGGAAGTTGAACAAGCTGCAATATGATACACGTGCATGGAACACCAGGATGAGTAACAGTAGGATATTATGTCTTGACCCAGCAAGAATGGATGTCATTGCTAACTTTAAAATGAAAAAGCCTATTCTGCTGAAATAATTCAAGTAGTAATCACTATTTTAAGACCTATTGGAATATTTCATCTTTAGTGATTTAATGTATAACATTACATTGTAGAAATATGCATTATATGCTATTGGAGTGATAGGTCTGTGAGAGAAATCTGAAAAATTTTGAAAAAAAGAAAAAGAGAGAAGATGCATGGCAGATTATAGAAATACATTATTAGCTATTGGCTTGAAAACACACAGGAAAAAAAAAAATAGTGATACTGATTTTCTCTGTTTCTGTGGAAGAAACAAGAATTCCACCTGGACAACAAAAGCCCCAAATGGATGCCTGTGATTTTTTTTCTATGCCAGCATAGCTTATAGGAAAAGGGGCTTTGTTCTTTGCTACACAGATGGTAAGAGAAAGAGAACTGAAGGCTCTGCAAGACATTTCACAGAGACATGTCTGACAGGTGATCAAATCATCGAACATTTCTCCCTGAAAAACAATGTTCAGATGTAGTCTAAGCATACACCCTGTGACAGCAGGAACATACTTTCCTCTGTGTTGACATTCATTTTAATAATAGAGAAAGCAAGCGGAATTTCTGGCAATGACAACAACAACAAAAAAGTATATGCTTTCATGTTTACTATACAGAACTCATCAATTAATGTATTTCTTTACTAGGGGATGACTGTTTTAATAAGAAACTTTTAACTTTTAATAGCGTATGAAAAACTAGTGACTCAGATGTGGAAACTCTGTACAGTCTGTTTTAGAGGTAAATGGTCTTATTCAGTACTGGATTATAAATGTCGGTGAAAATGCTATTAATGGTGTTAACATGATGGCTTCCTACTAAATCATGTCCTTGATATTCAGAGCTAAACACATAAACAACGTTTCAAGGCTCCTGTCACTCAGAAGCACATTTCTGCAGAATATAAGCATATCTGTCACCCTGAGATGTACACAGAATTTTTTTTAAAAAAATGCAAAAACATGTGCCTATTTTTAACTCTCCATTGTCCAAAAACGACTGATAGAGCCTCCAATATGTCACAAAAATTGTAATCTTAATCTCATAGCTCAAAGAAATAGATTACCAGAAATTATTTTCTTGTAACTCTTGTGGCCTACATTCATTGCTTCACTTCATGTTCAATATTAAACATCACAAGTGTCACATAACCTATCTTATATGTACTAAGTGCACCTACCATAAATTTACAGAAGCTATTAGTGACAAATCTCTTAATGTGAACACTTAACAAGTACTGACTTATACTGTGTTGAAAAACCTACAAGAAAAAAATCTTGAGTGCTTACTTCCTTCATCTAGTGACACAAAACATTTTATTCACTGGTTATAGCAGAAAGAATCAGAAATTTTTTTAGAAGTGGGAATTAATTGCAATAATGTAGGACTAGCATAAACACACTAACACAACAAAGCTATATCAGCCAACCTGTCTATCTGCAAAACCATATATTTTGTTAAAAATTAAAAATCGTTACAAAGAAACAACTTAAGTGTATACCAGCTGAGGATTTGATCTTTCATGTAAGTTACAAAATGTTTTCACATATATGGTAATTTCTTAGAACTTAGATAGTTTATATTTATTAGTATGTATTTTGTGAAGAAATTCTATACAACCAGGATAAGACGAGCACAGTTGTCTGAATCACCTCTGATACAAATCAAGTGATTTGCACCAAAACTGCTACTTTTATTATGCTTTGTGCTGTCTTATACTAAATGGGATTCTGCAATATTTGATGTGCTTCACATAAAAACCACTTTTCATTAAAAATACTGAAGTAAAATCTAACATGCATCTCAATATTGTAAAGCATGTGACAGTATTGTTGATAACTCTATCAGTGAAAACTCAATCTTTATCATTGCATCACTATATGTGTGTGTGTATATATATATATATAATGCATATAGTGGATCAAAATAAATGTCCATATAGCTTGATGTCTTTTTCCAAGCTTTGGTCATTACATTATTGACAGTTTGAGAACCAAGAAGTAAATATCGAAATACAAGGAATGATAGTTCCTGGCTTTCCCTCCTGGTTTCTCTTATTCCTTATTGTTTCTGAAAATATGAAAAGAATATTTCAAGGGATAATATGCATTGTTCATTCAACATAAATAATTAATTAGCAAACATGTTTTAAACAAATGTGAGCATTCACTTAGGAAGTGAAAGGAACACTTAGCTGCAGTACTCTAGCAAATAGGCAACAGATTAACTGCTTATTTAAAAGATGTCAAATTAATCTATCCTAAATTGAAATTATACTCACATTTTCAGCTCTCCTAATCAGAAAGGTTTGAAAAAACAGTTTCTAGGAAACCTTTTTCCCCCCCGTCTTCTTCAATTATATGTTTCATTCTAAGGTGCAAAGGAAAAATAGCTTTTGGATTTTTCCAGATAGGGACAGGATGGTCCTGTCCCACACAAAAAAATCAACCAATATAAACATAAAGTGGAAGGTGGAAAAGTCTTGCAGTTTCAAGTATTTCACAGAATCACAGAATGGGTAAGGTTAGAAGGGATCACAGGGAGATGTTCTGGTCCAACCTCCCTGCTCAGGCAGGGTCATCCTGGAGCCCATTGCACAGAATTTCATCCAGACGGTTCCATTTCCATTCAGTGCTTTATTCTAAGCTGGGCTAGAGAAAAAATCATGTTCTTAAGAATACAACATGAATAATGCATCTGACTTCTGTTCTCTCTCTCCATCCCTGTTTTGCAAGGAATTTGGTAGAGTTTTGGGTTTGCAGAGTTGAACTGTTCCAGAATTTTATTACTGCAGTCAGGATGAATGAAGGAAGCAGATAACCACACCATTCCCTCTCTCTTCACATTTGATTATGTCAGTTCTAACAACATTCTACATAAAAATTTGATTTTCATATTTTTCTAGAGTTACTTTTCTTGTTATAAAGAAACACATTTGAATGTTCAGAAATTCTTATTATCTGGTATTATCTGCAGATATGACCTGTGGGAACTTACTGAAATAATTAAAATTCACCCCATAGCAATTGAGAATGTTCAATCTGACATTTGAATAACTGTGTAAATTTAAGAAAAACCCCATAATTTCTTTGCAACAGAGGTTTTCTAAAAGGTTTTCTGGATGAATCACTGAAAGGAGACAAGACAATAATGTACCTTGGTAGCTGGAAGTGTCTGTGGACAGGCTATTTAGCAAACGCACAGAGGAAAGATATAGTACATGTTCTACATTCCTCAAAGCTATGAGCTCAAAGCTGTATCAGAAAAATATGCCAAATTTTGTGTCAGTTTTTTGGGGGTCAAAGGGACCCTTTCTTCAGAAAAACACATGAAAACTTTGTGTGAACATTTTTATACAAACTTTCCCTTTCAGTCATCAGAAATCATGGAAAATCATCATCTCTTTTTTTTGTTGGGAGAAAAGTTACTTCTTGATATTATCGACTACAACAGTTTCTACCCTTATAACTTTCCCAACTTACATATTCTTCTCTCTACTGAGGCTGACTGATCTCTTTAAATTTTCTCATGTTTTCTCTACATAGATGTAATCATTTTCAAGACTGGTCTTCAACCAATGGTGGAGAAAAAAGGCTCAGAGGGAGTCTAATTACCACATCCCCAAATCATTGTGAATAATAGCTAAAGATGATACTTTCTTTCCTAGTGTCTTTAATTCTTTTGTAAAATGCAGGAACCCATAATTTTGAAAAGTTGTAAATATTACTGTCATTGTGGCATAGTCTGTGTACAATTCCCAGTCTATATTTTTCTGGTTCAAAGGGGAATATGGCACCCATGAAAGAGTGTCTCAATATGGGTTTTAAAGTTTTAAAATGTAACATTGCTATGCAGGATTACATATAATTATTATATATAATAATATTGTTATAATTGTAATACTAATTACAATGACATAATTATCTGGAATAATATACAATTATGTACATGTATGTATATATATATGTATATATATATATAGTATGAATGTAACATATGCATACACACATACATATAAAATTATTTCAAGAATATGGTTTTTTCCTGGCAGTATATTTTTCCCAATTCAAAGACATGCCATAGCAGTATTTCTACAAAACGCATCTGTAGAATACTCAATATGATGGTTTTCTTTCAAATCAAAGAAAAACATCTATATGTTCAGATCATTACACACAGAGACTTTGCTAATAGCATAGTATTGATATTGTGAAGCTGACCACCTGAAAATTAAGGAGTGCCAGCAGTAAGGGTCTACCATACCTTAAATCTCTTCTCTTTCTGTCATAAACATAACTTGCAACAGACCTTAATTATGCAATCATCTACTACTTTTTAATTGAGCCTTTCCTCATTTAATGCAGATAACAGATGGCATTCATTTATTAGCACCTACTCAATATTTTCTTTCCCTACATCATTCAGCGTGTGGTCCTAAGCCCTAGAAATTTCTTGCTACATATTTTGCTCTGAAGGCAGTATTATAAATTTTCATCTAAGCTTTACTGTGAGGTTGTAATGATGGCACTTCCAAAATATTAATGTTTGCTTTCACACCTTGTGAATGAAAACAGAAGCATATAGAAAAAGTTAAAATATTTTTTTCTGTTTTTTTTCACCTAAAATGCCAGGTTTTGAAGATCATGTGGTACATGATGTATTTAAAGTTCATTTCCTATAGTGTCAGTCAAAATTCTAGGCCATCTGCATTTTTGTAAATAAGATAAGCACCAACTCAGAAGTCCACCACTCTGGAAAGAGGGATTACATAATTTGTGGTAAAACATTAAGATATTGATATAAGTGATTTGTCTTTATCACTCGGAAGACATGAATAAGAGAGAGTGAAAGGATCCACTTCTCTGCAGTAGCATTTCTTTGCTTGGACTGTGAGAACATCTTTGTGTTTCTTGGGTTAACCAACAATGAAAAAATTAAAATGTGTTCAAGTAAGAAGAACAACAAACTTTGTACATGTATTTCCAATGTTTCATCTGTTTTTCTACCTATGCCATTGAATCTAATGAAAGTTTTCAATACTAATAACTCTATTAGCTTTGAAACTGCATCATGTAGTTAGAAATACTGTTCTTTATGTCTGTAGGAAGACAGCTGTGTTAAATTAGAAAAAGGTTTTTACGGCACTTCCTTAAATTTTACTGTTCAACTTCGCAAATGTAAGACAGTTACATAAAATGTTCCTGTAAGACAGATGGGCATGTGTGTATTATTTTCTTAGTTAAAAAACAAACTCACTTTGATTTTGAAATTCTAGCACCTGGATTTATACTGATTTTATTTACTTTTACAGAAAAGCAGAAACTTTTGAAAAGTTGACCGTTATCTCTGCAATACCCTTGCTCTTCTCTTAGTTATGTTTCCTAGGCAGTCCCAGTCCCAGCCTTTCCTGTTCCACAACAGCTTCTTATCTGCTCTACGTCTCCTGAAGTTCCTTTTCACCTGGCTTTTTTCCCCCTCAAGTTTCTGTTTCATTGCTACTTGGAATAGTTCTTTGTTCAAATTTGGTGTTATACACTTCAGAAAGGTTTTTCCCATTTGATTCTTAATTTTATTCTCAGTTTTTCAACTAGATAATTTCTTGTACTTGCCTTTTCAACCTGTGTTTGTCCTTGTATTTGTTCTTCCCTTCCGACACTCATCTATGGTTGACAAGGGAAGAGTGACCAATGTCATCTACCTCGACTTCTATAAGGCCTTCGACATGGTGCTTAACAACATACTTATCTCCAAATTGGAGCGACATGGATTGGAAGCATGGACTGGAGTTGGCTGTCTGGATCCAGCCAGAGTGTCGTGTTTAATGGCTCTATGTCTAGGTGGAGACCAGTGATGAGTGGTGTCCCTCAAGGCTTTGTTTTTGGACCAGTGCTCTTTAATATCTTTATCAGTGAGATTGAGTGCAAACTGGGAGATGGCATGAAGTTGAGTGGTGCTGCTGATACAAAAGAAGGCAGGGATGCCATCCAGAGGGTCGTGGACAAGCTTGAGAAATGGGCCCATGAGGCTTAATAAGGCAAAGTGCAAGGTGCACTGCCTGGGTCGGGCCAATCCCAGGCATGAGTACAGACTGGGAGAAGAACTCATTGAGAGCAGCCCTGTGGAGAAGGAGCTGGGGGTTCTCATGGATGACATAATCCAACAGTATGTTTTCACAGCCCTGGAGGCCAACTGCATCCTGGGCTGCATCAAAATTGATGTGGGAGCAGCAGGTCAAGGGAGATGATTCTCCCACCCTACTCTGCCCATCTGAGAACCCACCAGAAATTTTGTGTCCAGCTCTGGGCCACAAATGATGGCAGAAACATGGAGCCAAGCTGAGAGAGTTGGGGCTGTTCAGTCTGGAGAAGAGAAGGATCCTGGGACACCTTATAGCAGCCTTCCAGTACCTAAAGGGGTCTCGAAGAAGGCTGGAGAGGGAATTTTTACATAGGAAGGTAGTGATAAGACAAGGAGGAATG
>QWTY01004257.1:0-14231 GCA_008033365.1 Pseudorectes ferrugineus
TCACTTCCCTTTTCAGTTGATTATGCCTAAATGCAAGAAGATGTAGATGATTAGAGTTGTCTATTTTGCACAGTCCGTGTGAGGACTATCTACTTTGCCTGTAGTACTACTCAGTTACTGGCTGAAGTTTTTTATCCAGGTGACTAATTTCCTTTTAATACTCTCATTCTCTCACAACAACCAAAAAAAAGCTCCCTCTTTTGTAGGGCTTCATATTTATATGTCAAGAAAAACCCTCATGATGAAAAGTCAGTTGAAATGAAATTGAGTGTATATATAATGTTAATAATTTAATCCCATTGCCTTCCATTATTATTCTTTAAACTGAATTATGAGACCCTATTTGCAAATCTCAAAGTGCTCTATGAATTACAAACAGTGGCTCTTAACTAAAGTCCTATAACCAGACCCTATATTACCACACAAGAAAAACTTCAATTACAGCTGGAAGTGGATGTGCCATTTAATGGTAATAAAACATTATAGTGATAACGTAGCTAACCTTAAATCAAAGAAATTCAGGCCTACGTTGCACTCAAGAGAAATCCAAAAGTATTAGAGTACAAACCACTCCAAAGACTTTGCTTTTGATCTCTGATGGTGCCTCACAGTGGCTGAAACCTTATGATTTCAGGGTACTAGCCCTGGAGATCCAAATTACATTTAAAAGTTTTTTAAAGGAATTAGATTCCTTCTGTCTCCTTTTAGTTCCTGTCAACTAATAAAGAAATCTGTATCAATTCTGATTCTAATAGAGGCTCTTTCTGTAGGGTCAAAGCATTTTTACAATTACAAGGACCATAAATGAAGGACATAACCAAACCCAGTAAAGTAATAGGGGTGGACACTGACATTTGTCTGTTTCACATGTATAAATTTTCAGACAGCCTTGATCTCAAAAAGCTTGTGGGCTTGGTGTCAGCAACTTAAAAGAGAAAACAAGTAATACCAGGATTGTATAGTTGTTTTGTTTCTAAAATAGGTGCTCCCACAGTGAGCTTGGATGGGTATATCAAAAAGATGTGCAATAACCTTCCCTCCTGTCTTACTCCCCCCAAGACGGACATGGAGCTGTGCTGAGAAGGACTGCAGTTGGCCAGTCTGCAGGATCTCTGTGGGAACTTCTGCTGCAGTCCTGTATGCATTCCAAATAAAGCAATTTAGTTTAAGAGCATCTGCTTTTCCCTGTTGCAAGATACTGCTAATCAGCTAATTGACATTGTTTCGCCTCTCCAATGCCAGGGGCTCCTGAATAAAAACATTAGTGCTGCCGTGGTGGATCAGATGAAAGAGTCCATCTTGTCCTGGTTTTCTTTCTTCATTGGTGACTAGCAGCAGATGCCTAAGGAAGCAGTGATAATTCCCTCTGTGCACCCTCCTGGTTGTGAGCAGCATGTGGACTTCGTGAGTCAGAGACAGTGCTTTTTTTGATTTTTTTTTTCTGTGAACATATCCAGGAATTTCTGCTTTTGCTTTTTGTGTTGTGGTACAGTATCGCACCTTAAAATGCAGTATTTTGATTCACCCAGGCCGCTTCTGATTTTATATCACTTTCTCATAAATCTATTTATAGACTGTTATTTTTCTTCCATGTGGTAGTTATTATCTCTTTAACTGTTCTTTGTAGAGAAACTGTGCCACAGATCCTCCTCACTCCCTCTCCCACTGCTGTTTTACCTTCCGTGGGACTAGAATGTCACCTGAACTAACTCTTTATTTTCCCCTAAATAATGGTTAACATTTGTCCTAGGCCTTTCCATGTACCTAGACATTCCAACTTGAGAACCTTGAACAACTTAGTAACGACAGCTTGTTTTGAATACTGCAGATGCTAATGCAGGTCCTCCCAGCCTGCATTATTGACCTACCTCTCCAGAATCACAATTTATCATTGTTTTTGTTCTATAATATACAAATAGGTATTTGTGTCACACCTTAGAATTTTAATTAGTTTTAGAGCCTACCACAAGAGATGTGGCAGATAACTTTGTAAAAATCCAAATATAGTATTTCAAGCAGATCACCCTCATCTTCAGTCCTACAGAGATCATTAATAAACTGTAAGCACAGTGCTTCTCTATGAATACTGGGTTATTTCTTCCCCACTGAATCACATGTTTCCTTGAATCCATTGTTTCTACACTTTAGTGACAGTTTCTACAGGTTTACTCAGGTTTAGTGCCATATATAATGATCTGGAGTTCCCCAGATACATCTCTCCACTGGAGCCATTTAAAAAATTTGGTATCCTGTGTCTGCAGACAGTTACACTTTTTTAGAAGTTGGCATTATAGATCACAAATCCTGACAAAACTAACATAAGCTAAATACAGATGTGTAAATTGATGTTTGGAATCACTGCTCTTGAATTTACAACAATTTTATTTCATCCTATTCTATCAAGTGCACTGAATCTTGTTTACTTCTAGAAAATACTTTTTTTTCTTTTTCTAAAATGTAACATTATTATTACAAAAAAATCATGTATTCAACCAAATTCCCCAGTGGAAATTCTTGTCTAGGTTAGAAAGAGTAAAATAATGCTGTTTTAATAGAAGATCTCACAGAAATGTTATGTCACTGTATTGTAGTGAGAGAAAATTTTTAGAAAGATAATGATGACTCTATAATATTCTTTTTCTTCTCAGATTTTTTGGGATGTTTTTCTGCTGGACAATCTTGGGCAAACAGGATATAAAGCTACTTAATTTCCATGAAATATTTGACTTTTCTTCAAAAATGTTGGTTTATATTATTTTTGTTAAAAAACTAGAGTGTTTTCTGACAGGGAATGGGAAAAGAATGTGACATGCTTAACACTAGGGTAAATTAGGTAGTAAACCAGACACTGTGTGGATGTGAGGAAGAAGAAATGGGTGACCTAACCTTTGATCCAAGCTCCCAGAAGTGTAGTGCCACCTTAGTGTATGGAACACCTAGAAATCACATGTTGGTACATTGTGCTGATGTTTCCTCACTATCTGGCCTCTTCCTTGAGAACAGCTGGACTTGCCGGGGTCCTCTGGTCAGTTATGTCACAAAGACAGAACAGACTTGCCAAGTAGCTGCAACAATTTTATGGCGAAGATAAAATGGCCTTCTAGAAGTTGGCTTCTATCAATGAAGATTGGGGTTAATTAAGAAGTTTGCATCTTGAGAAATGTGAAAGTTGTTTCAGCTGAAGCTCAAAGGCTTCCTCAGACCACATAGTCAAACCCAAGGCAAGATGACTGAAGAATTGAAAAGATTTGCTTTAATCTTATTAACCCAATCTTGCAGCCCAGCTAAAGCTACTTTAAACTCCTTTTACATTCCTGAAAGAAGACAAAGTAAATAAGTATATCCATGAAAAAGAAGCCATGCTGGCTTAAGAATGAACAACAGAAGCCTGTGGATCAAGAATCCTCCCAGCTTCACTCAGTTCTTCCACTTTCGGTTTGGAACAAAGAGAGTCTTTGTTGGGATGATGCATATTAATAGTCTGTGACAAGTTATAAATGTATTGTGGTTGAATGGATTTTTTTTACAATGGATTCTTGTAGTGTTTCTCTATCAGAATTATATGTATGGATTTTAAACAATCTGAATACATTTTTGGGATTATATCTCTGAAAGTTGACTTGATAGGCAATAATGCATATTTAAGATGATACAATGTAAAGTCATTTGGCAAGTCTGTGACCTAGTAAGGGAGAAAAGAAAGTATTCTTAATAAAATAATAAAAAAACCAACTAATTTTTTATTATGAAAGAGACTTGAGAAGTTAAAAAATGTCAATTTCACTCAATTTTCACTATCTTTTGTGGCTTGAATTTAAGGAAGGAAGAATAACTGATAGTATCCTGATTTAATATTCTGTGTTTTCAAAATACAATGTCAGTGAAAAAAGGATAGTATTGTCATATTTCCTTGACAGTTAACCCACAGTTATATCTTTCTGTAGGGACAATAAAGTTTGCTTCACAATACTCTCTAGTTCTTCTTTGGAGGAAGCATATTAATGGTTGAAAAGAATAGTGTACAACTTTTTTTAATACCTTATAATTAACAGTGGATATTTCTAGTGAGACTTATTTGAATAATTTGAAAAAGCTTAGATTCTTAAACTACTCTAGAATCTCAGGCAATGACTGCAGTGATCAATGTTACGATGATTTAATTTGTTTCCAAGGGAAAAATGTGTGCCTGCAATTTGAATTTTATGACATGGAGAAACCAGAAGATTTTGCATATGAAAACCAATGAAAAAACACCAAATGAAAACAACTGGTTTTGAATATCTTCCAGTGATATAATTTCCTGCAAATATGAAAAAAAGAAAAATGCAAAGGTTCTTTTAAATCCTAAATAGTAAAATTTAAGACTGTCCTCTGAATAGGAAAAAATAATATTTCATAATTAATAAGATTGTGACTAGCACTCCATCAGAAACCTGGTTTTGAGTTCTCTCAAAACATGCCTCTGGCTGAATACTGAATGTATTAAATGTATATTAAAATGCATGTTATTTGAATACACCCATGGTGCCATGTGATCTGGATGTCTCTGAATAAACAGCCTATTCTCACCATTATTTTTAATCAACCAATCCCTCTGTCATCAATAAATCTGATCAGCTTTTTCTTATGAGTGACAGTATTACTGAAGACACTGACCAGACTTATTCACTAGAAATAATACCACCAATTTCTTTTTTAATGTGTTTGGTTTTGAGATATGCTGAATGGTTATTTTTCACTTCACACAACACCTATTCTTTTGATATTGTACATTGTAGGTTTTTTTTAAATAGTGCTGATATCCAACCATAGTTCAAATATATGACAAAAAGAGAAGTATGCAACTTAATCACCTTTTATTTTTATGACCAAGTAAGTAGAGGATTTCTGAGCACATTCTAAAAATAATTGATTTAATTTATGGTCAGTTTTTTCTTAAGGATCTGAGACAGCACCCCAAAAGAAGTATTAATTAAAAGAATCATATGTAAAATGTTAACCAGCATCTGTTAGAGGCTTTAATTTTAGTTGCAAGACTGAAAATCTATTGTGGAGCATTTTAAGGTCAATGAAGGTTAACAACACTTTGCATATAAATATATATATTTATTATTTGGGAAGACAATGTCCATAATCACTTCAGTACCTATTAAAGTAATGGTTGCCTACTTTTAAGAAAACCCAACCAAACAAAAAACCTAAGAAAGTTATTTTGTTAGTTACTTAGCTTACTTTGTTGAAAGTGGAGGGGTAAGGGAATGGTGGCTTATTTTACTAATCTTAGTCTAAGCTTTTCAGTATGAAATCCAAATTGACTGCTAAGGAAGGAGCTGCTGAGAACTAGCATAGACAGACATGCTTGAACATGTGCCTGTCTTTTTCCAAACCCTGGGAAACCTATCCACTCTGGAATCATAGAAAGGAATGTTACGCTTTCTTCTGGAGAAATAGATTAGACTTACACCTTGAAAATATAGTAAAGCACAAAACCTCATGGTTAAAACCTCTGCACAGTGTGTGGTGGCCTGGATTCCTCAGCCTCTAGCTCTTTGGACCAAGACGTGTTGCCCTTTAGAGTGTACCTGAACCACCTGACTACAATAATAGCCTTGAAACTGTTCCTACACATGGCAAAACCTTGCATGTCCACAGGGTTTAAAGAGTGAGAAAGAAGACAAGAGAGAGCAAGTTCTGTAACCTGGCACTTATGTAGGATATTTTCATGGTATCATAGAATGGCTTGGATTGGAAGGGACCTTCAAGATTGTCGGGTTCCACACTGCCCACCATGGACAGGGAAGCCACCCACTAGATCTGAATTTCTAGTTCTAGTCTTGGCAGGCCAGAGTGAGGTCTGCCATATCTTTCTCTTCTCCAGGCTGAACAACCCCAACTCTCTTAGCCCATCTTCATAGGAGAAGTGCTCCAGCCCCGTGATCATCTTTGTGGCTCTCCAGCATTTTAAAATACCATTTGCCAGTCCTTGCTTCTGGGTTAGTTTTTTCATTCCATCCAATGACCATATAATAGATGACCATTGCTATACTGAAATTTTATAATACTATAGGAGCTTCCAGAGAATTACAGGCAGAGAGATGTAAAAATAAGTTTCATGTAAGGGAAGCATGAACAGACTTGTGAATGAAATATGATTTTGATCCAAAATTAAGATCCTGAATAAATGAAAAAAAAACCCCAAAGTGACAGTTTAAGGGCTTATCCCATAAGTACGTGAACAGCTCTTACACAGTAAGTGTTCAAGATGAACAAGGGAAGGGCCACTTTGACATTATGCCTTGTTTTAAAAGTACACCAAAAACCAGTTTTCATATCTGAGACAGAAGACTAGTCTATTAGTTAAATAACCTGTTTTTTAACTTGGTAATTGATTAATTTTTAAAAATTGTGAAAGCTCAGCTAAAGTATAACAACTTTCCTTGTTCTATATCAAAACAATTTGATAACTCTGACATTCTATATTTTCTGTTGGCAACTATGCATTAATACAGATTTGGTTTAGAATGAGTTTGGATTGATGTAAAACTTGCCTTAGAAACTTGGTCACTTTTGAGGGAAGTGCACCAGTGTTCTGAAGACTGGTGAAAAACATATTTTGGTGATTTTGCTTCTGCTGTTGGCATACTAAATGCTTTAACAAATCGGTGATATTTTTACAATATTTTTGTTTCAGCATGGAAAATGAAGAGATTCAGGTTGTAAATTGCTTTTCAATTGTTCATTTACATGGGAAGTGCAGTCTGCAATTACTTTAACAATTTTGGATCCTTTTGCCTCTTACAAAGACATGTTTATTTTCTGGTCGATTTTTTTGGAGTGTGTGTGTTTGGGGTTTGTTTTGGTTTTTCTTAAATGCTGAGGACTGTCACTTCTCCTGGATCTTAGTTATGACCTACAGGGCATGTGGTTCCTTTGACATGAAGTTTATTTTTCTAAACCCACAGCTTGATATTCTAGCACTTAATTTCAGAATGCAGCTTAAATCACAGAAACCATAATATGTCAAATGATCCTACACTTGCAGGGGAAAACAGTAAGTAATGAAAAAGCTATGATTGCTTTTCTGTCCCTCCAAATGACAGTTATCACCTCAGTGACCTGCTCCGGGCGGACCCATCTAAACATGACACACTAAGGGATAACGTCATCTAACAGGGTAGTTATAAAAATCAATACAAAACCCATTTCAAAGATACTCTGTGTAAGAATCCTGGTGTAACGTTTATTTATTGAATAGGCCTGAGGAAAAAAACCAACAACTTTTCTGATAGATATGCTTTGCCTCCCAAGCAAAGGAATTCTGTAGGTAAGCAATAATTGCATTTTTCAATCTATTATTTAGTCTTGCCAAAGCTCAGCCTAGAATCTAATATGTGGATGATTGCTATAACTCAATTATGAAACCTAAGCAGAGCTCTAATGCATCTGTAATGCAAAAGGAGCATAACAAGACAATTGACTGTACTTCTTTTAGTTGTGGAGTAGCTGTCTGTGTTTGTGCAGGGATGAACAGAAACAGGGAGGGAGACTGCGATATTGTATTTTTCACTGAAGGATTAGGAATGTTCTGTACTTATCTTCACTCATGAATATCGAAGGTATGGTTACATCATTGAAACAACTGCAGGCTCACAACTGACTGAAAATAGGTTTCTATTGTTTGCTTTCTCAAATGACAATAATACTGAAGCCTGGAGCAATTTTATCCAGTCATATCCCATATACAAGACACGCAATTTGATTTGCTAAAAAGTCAGTTAGAAAAAGCTAGTATTTATTTTCCTTATCTTTATCAAAATATTTTCAAATCTGTGTGAGTTTTATAGCTCTCAGGAAGTAAATAATAAATATAGTATGTATCTTCAGTTTACAAAAAGATGCAGTATAGCTTGATAGCTTTAAAAAATGTCATAAATGTCATCTTTTTTCTGGATATTAATGTGAAAGCATGTTTATATTTAGGAAAAATATATGGTTTAACAAATACTGGGATTTTTTTATGTTGACTTTTATTGTCAATATTTTGTTTTGTAGTATAATATAGGATCTTATTTACCTTCACACTTAACATAATGCTGGCGATTCCACATTCATATTGAGAGGTGTTTGGTCACTGAAATTGTCTCACTTGAACCATCTTGCAGACTTTGAAACAGAAATGTAAGGAGAGAATTAAGGAAACTATGTAACAATTTCTAGGGCCACTCAGAAAATCTGGGCTTTCTGGTATACAGGGGTTGCACTTCCAGAGTCAGAAAACCTCCAGTCTGCACACCTAAAACATCAATAAAATTCAAGAATGAATGTCTCTGATAGTGGAATCTGAATGGGGATGCTCAGAAATACTAGCTAATTTTTTTCTGAAGCATTGATCTGCTAAAAAACTGATCTGATGGTCTTTATATCCTTCCCAAAATGAAACAGTTTTGAAACAAAAAATTCACTTTGCTGGATCATCTCTACTTTACATCCCTTCCTGCAGATCAGCTGCCATATTGCACACAGAACGAACCTTGGCATCTGAAATAAAATTTACTGAAGCAGACTTTCCTGTGAAACATAACCAGTAGTCTCTTCCTGAGTAAACTGTACCTTAATTCCATACCGTGTTTCTTCCAAAGACATGAACTGCTTGGATAATTTGAGTGCCTTGGGCCTTTACATTCAATTCAGTCTGAGAAGGTCTGAAAAAAAAATAACTCTTAGAAAACAGCATCCCATCCAATGTATATCCAAGTATGGAAGAAAAGATCTGCAACAGTCTGCATATATGCCATACAATATATGCATATATATACATATATGCAGAAAGATACTATTTTGATTCTTTCTAGTGTATTTTACTAATTGGCACAACAGACTCTTTTGAAGCCAATTAAAAAAGAAAGAAAAAATTAGTAGTGTTTTAGTGTTCATCTGGTACATATTCAAGTTATGTCATGGAAAAACAGATCCCTGATGAAATTGGCAGGGTAAATCTAATATTGAAACATGTATCTCATTAACAGGTGTTAATGAGGGGTGGGGGAACACTTTTTTTGAGAACATGATTAACACCTGACTTTTCTTTAAAAAAATTAAAATTGGGAAAACAGAGAAAATCCATTGTCAATGATCATTGACTAGGAAGCAGCAGCTAACAGTGCCCTTTGGCTTAATGGCTGCTTTGTGGAGCTCTGTTGCTTATGTTGCTCAGATACAGATGTTGATATACATTTTTTTCTTCTTTAGAAATAGTGATTGCTTGCTTTCATCTTCCAGCCCCTTGTTCAGAGCCGTATATAACTGCCAAGAAAAACTGGAGCATAAGTCAGGCGAGAAGGCCTCAGGACACTGACACCATATGTGGGAAGTGATCTTTTTGGCTTGCTTGACACTGTCATGGTTGCTGTCCTAAAGGTGGTTACCTGAAAACATCATAGGATGGGACATTTATGGAACTATTGCTTTCCTTTGTTACAGTTAAATATCCCTATTGGAACAGGGAGGGCACATCTGGTGTTAAAGATGCCTTTAATTAGTGCATAAAGTTTCTCTACAAGTAATTAAAACTAGAATTTTGGTTTCAGAAGGTCTTCATATTAATAAAACTCTTATAAAAAAAGTACTATGGCAGTGTGATTGTTGAAATGTCTTAAACCACAAATATCCAGCTGGAAATGATGTTTGGAAAAGCTGTTTACAGGCTGTACCAAATTATGAGGTCAAGAGAAAAGTCATTATTGTGAAAGCCCAGTTAATGAAAAATCGATCACAGACCTTTCTAAAGGTGTCTCAAAACCCCTCAAAGGAGCAGGGGTCTACAGCTGTAAAACAGCCCAGTAAGTAAAAGACCCAGACCCTGTGTGACTGTTTGCCCAGAGAGGACCAAGAAAAATCTTTAGCAGCTGTTTTTCTGATGTGTCAGTGTGTCCTTTGAGAAGAGTAAATGGCTTTATATGAATAAGCTGGGGTAGTATAAGATGTTGCTTAAGTCAAGAGAAGTTGCTTTAGAGAAACCCCTCTGCAGTGCTGTGAAAGAGAAGATGCTTGTCATGTGGGAGCCTGGCTTGAGCAACTTGTATACCTCTCTCACTATGGCTCTAAACAAAAGCCCTGACTAAAATTCCAAGACATGCACTGATGACTGGAGGCACAGGCTGCTTCATAGATCCACATTCATCCTTCAGGATAACTCACCAGAGGTAAAGTAGTCTAATAGTCTTGATTTTGAAGTAGATATTGTCTAATGAAGTGACACTTCAGGTTTGAGGAAGAACAGAGATTCACAGGCATCAACTTGAGAATTACTTTATGACATTAAATGTTCTTGTAGCACCTTAATAATGTCAGAGCAAAGGCATGATAGGGCCAGATTTTGAAAACTGGAGTCCTCTTTATTTACCGAGATGGCTTCATTTGTTTCCACAAAGCTTTTGAGGGGAACATCTGGGAGAAAAACTGTGAACTCTAAAAAGTGTTGACTTTTCCAGAGAACAAATTTCACCAACACTTTACCGAAGAGACTCTCAATTTCTCCAGGTATGCAGTTGGATGCTACAACTGTGAGGTTGCTGTGGAGCATAAGGGTTTAAGGGGAACAATTGCAATTGCACAACTGAAACACCATGACATGGGTATGCCAGCATCTCAGAAAACTGCATGTCCAAGAGATCAGATTGCAGCAATATTAAGACTCCCTCTCTGTTCTTATTAGAGTTGAGCTGAACCTTGCATCCTGGGATGTCATTCTATGACTTAGTCTCATTATTGAATTGTTATCTTATTCTGGCATTATATTGTTGCTTTGATCAGAGTGTGAGGGGGATGCAATATTAGCTGGAGCTCTCACATTTTTTCAATAAGCTCTTTGATTTCTATAGATGACTATTAGAGTGTTTGTGTCATAAGCCACATTGCAGAAAACAGAGAATATAAACAATTTGAGAAGGCATTCCTAGTTTTCATCTTTTTTAAAGATGGTCTGTACTAAATTCCTCCTCCTAAGCCAAGCACTTTGTTCTCTGTCCTCTCTCTTGCTTCACATTTTTTCTTTCCTCTCAGTTGCTGTCTGAACCTTCTCATGTCCATGCACACATGAAATTTGTCTCTCAAGAAAGCATGATGTGGCTCTTAAGGATCCAGTTAATTTCTTTGTATCAGTGATAAATATTCAACCATATCATACATCTGCCATATCCTGAAAAGTGCTGAAGAAATTCTAAGCATCACACTTATAGTCAAAACTCATTTCAATTTAAGAACCACATTGTTTCACAGGACTGGCCAACTTTGTGTGTCAACAGTGAAGTCATTGTAATTTCCTGGTAAATATGTCAAGACATTGGCAAAACATGTCCTATTAAAAAAAGTGGAGAAGTAACCACAGCATTTATGGAAAGCCCAGGATGTCCTTAACCAGAAGCAGCCAATCAACCAGTGAAATTAAAACTAGTTGTGTTGAGACACATGAAGGTAGTCTCTATCTCAATACATCAATAGGGGAACATGCTGAGATTTTTCAGTATGATAATGAGCATCTGGCTCATATTTGTAAACCAGTTAGAGACTCATTTATATTACAACTGTGTGTTTGCCCTTTTGCCCTTATTAGTTGGAAAGGAGGTGATATTCTACAAATAAGATATATAGCCTCATTATATTAATCACAAAGTATTTTCCGTCTGTAGTTTTAGCTGCTGTTTAATGCCAGCATGGACCTTTGCAGTTTTGAAAGGTGAAATTTGGTCCAGATCAGCCATGATCAGGTAGGGCAGGAGGGATGTGAGAGGGTTACGCGGTTGAATGACAGGTTGGTGTCATGTGAACTGAAGCATGCAAACTGTATGAGGCCATAGTAATCATGGGGAAGAGATTCAGCTCTCTTTGTTTTCTCTCCTTACCCAATAAATTCACGCTTGAAAAATGTCAGCCAGATTTTTTAGCTCTATAGGTATTTTAATGCACTCGTGAATTTTTGATATAATCAGAGATACATGCAAAATATTACGGTCTTGTGTGTATTACCAGAGTAGCTGTGCTTGGTAACATAGTGTCTTCATGTTACACACCAGGATTTCAGAGTAGCCTTTTCAGAAATTAGAATCAACCAAGTCAGATCAGGTCATAATGTTAAGTATACAGTATCTTGAGGGAAACTCAATCAAACCCAACCAAACTTTTTATAAGGCATCACAAATCATCCTGTATTAGCATCACATGGATTATTTATGAAAATGCTGTTGCTTGTCTGACAACCTAGGTGACATTACCTCTGGAGGATGAGCATCACCATGGCAAAACAGACATGTCACCATTAGACATTAGTCTACTGTAACTAATTTATAAGGCTGTCCTGTAATTTGTTTTGATCAGGCAGCCTGAATATAGTTGAAGGGGATGAAAGGGAGAAGGGAGTGCAGGGAGGGAGGAGAGAGAAAGAAAATCCAATATTATTATTAACTAGAGAATTCAAAACTGTAAAAAATAAAGCAAGAAAATGCGTAGCAATTTTTTCATCTCCATAACTTCTGTCTTTACACACAGACATAGATCAGAACAAGTTTTCTCTATTGGTTGTGAAATTTTTCCTAAAATTTTTCGAACTACGTTTTCTATACTTTAAATTTGTTCAAGATACTATATGATAACCATCCCCCTGCTTGCAGTTCTTTATTTTTTAAACAAAGTACAGATACAGTCCAAAAGTGACTTTGTGAAAATGTCACCAGAGTTAATCATGTTAATCAGTGAATGTCATATCAAGTTTGTCTGTCAGGAATTACAAGGGAGTGTTTTAAACTAAGGCTTACAAGCCGAAGCAAACATGTAAAAGTGCAAGCTTTGGGCTGTGTCCCTTCTGACTTAGCAAATTCTTCAGTGCAATACTGCAATTTAAGTCATCTTTTCTAAGGCCAGCTGATAAATAACATTAAATAAGAAAGAATCAATAGGATATGAATGAATATGAAATAGTGAGCATTTCTTCAACTATAATTAACTGCTAAAAAGAGAGAAGAAGGTGCTATAATTACATAATAACATCTCTATAATTACATAATAACATTTCTGACCATAAATGACCTTGAGAGGACCCATTGTCATGGACCCTGCTCATGCTTGTGTTGGGATACAAAGCATTCCTTTGAGCTGAAGTTTGCAAGGCTGTGGCTCCAACTTATAACTCAGTTTTGAAGGAACATATTTTCCCTAGGAAGATTGCTGTTCTAAAAGGAAAGGTATTCTGTTCAGTCAGGGCAATGAAGGAGGATATCAATCGTTCAGGGAAATTACCAGCATTTAAAAGGCCTCAGAAAAGGGGTTTAAAGATTTCTAAAGTGTTCCAAACAAAATTATTCTGTAGTCGGAGAAGATGCTGCAGTTGACACAGAAACTGACAATTTTGGAGCCAGAAGAACTCTGTTTAGCTGTAGTAAAAGAAACCAAAGTGTTCAATCTTCTTCTTCTTTTTTTTTTTTTTTTTAGGCGACATCCTCACCTTTACTCCTTTTCTGTGGTTTTCTTTCACAATATCACAGCTGCAGAGTAACCTATATTACAGTATTATATCAGTATTAATTCAAGTAGTAGGAAGTAGAGAGTTAACAGTAAAACATAAATGAGCTTCACTTTGTATTTGGAAGCAAGTGTGGTTAGGAATAACAGATGGAAGAAAGGGATCACTCATTTGGAAGATTTATTCCTCTTCTTGTGAGCAGACATATCAACTTTGTTAACATTTTTGCTCTAAAAAATCCCATCAAAATTTTCCTCTTCTCTTCCCCAACCTTTACCAGACATTCTGCAAACCTAGAGGAAAAACTGCTTCTGTCAGAATGTCTAATCTAAATACAAAAATGAATAATAATTAAAAAAAAAGGGAGAAAGATGGGGAGATAAACAAAATATCAAGAACAAGGCCTGCTTATACTAATTAGCTTTACTTTTCCCCTTGTATTTTGGCTACTCTGATAAATTCAGGAGGAAACCAAGACAAATACATGGGCATCATTTTTTCTGCGGGCAATGTGAGCTTTACCTCTATAATCATGTGATAATGATTTCTTTTCCTATTTTTACCCTCTAGTGTCTAGGTTTCATGCCATGGTTTCTGGCTCCAAAAACCATGTCTGGCTGTGTCTCAAATCTTTAAAGTCTTGGTAGGCACATCTGAAAGCAAAAGGAAGGGGCTGAAGAAGGGAGAGGATGCATTAGCCCTTTCAGCAGTTACAAAA
>QWTY01004259.1:1065-11985 GCA_008033365.1 Pseudorectes ferrugineus
ATAAGACAAAACAAATCAACCCCCAAAAATGTAAATACACAGAAGATGCACCAAGGAACAGAAAAAGAACAAGTCTTTGAAGTGTAACAAAAATCAGACACATGCATAGAAATGAGGATTTGCGTTGTGATAGTAAGATACCAGTCTGAGGCCTAATTTACCTTCACTGTCTGACATGGCATGCTGGAAGTCATCCATGATGAAGGCTATATCTCGATCATAGCCTCGAGTCCGTGACTCCTCCCTCATATGCTGCTGGACCTCAGGTAATGAATGGCTTGATCCAAACTGGTCCCTGGTATCTGCAGATATTGGTGGCAAGGGTCCAGCTGCTGCTCTTGCCATTCCCATTGGCTGTCCAACAGGACTGAGTGGGCTCTCCTCCTCTGAGTTCTGCGCTACTATTGGGATCCTTCCCCTGCTTTGGCTAATAGGTAGACTGGTGGGTTTAGTTCTTCCAGAAGGTGCTGCATGGCTAAAAGAAACATCTAAAGGTTCAGCTTCTTGGGCTTTCAGTCTTAAAGAAGAACTGGAAGAATCCCTTTTCAATGACAAATCAAGCCCATACACTGAGGAGGGCCTAGATGAGGGCCTAGATCTACTACCACTGCTATAAGACTTGTCTGCTTCATCTTGTAGTGTGGATCGCATTGTTGGACCTAGTGCAGTCCCAAGGCCAGCTCCAATGGATGACGTCAGTGGTGGCCCCATGTACTTCTGTTGGTCACTGATGTTTTTTCTAAGGCCATAAGTGATATCATCCTGAAGAAGCCTTGCCCTAGTAGTAATTCCCCCAAGTGTTGAAGTGCTAGAAGTCATATAGCTTGAATAGTCAGGCTCAAGGTCTCTGCTTTCTTGGATAGGTGAAAACTTTGTTAGTTTGGGGTCTATCAAGGCTTTCTTGTGTTTTGACTGCTTCTGGTAAAGGAGGGCTGCTGGGAGCTGCTTAGCAGCCTGTTTCTCAAGAGTAAGCCTACCTATGCTATATTTCTCAGATTTTGGAAAATGCCTGTAGCTGCCCTCTCCATGGTAATACTGTGACAGGCCAGCCAGATGATCAAGACTTTCTGCACCTCTACGGAATTCTTGCTTTATCTGGTGTTTCAGAAGTTTGAGCTCATAAGGGTCCTCCATTGGGTCTTCATCAGCTTTAACATAGGAATGTAACCTAGAGGAAGTCTGCAGTGGTGCTAGGAAGTCTGACACTTCTTGTGCTCTCCTGGCCTCAGTTGTGCGAAGCAGTCGATCTGTTTTGGTCAGATCTTTCTCATGGAGGCTAAAACTGGAACCAAGAGCTCCTGTTCCTTTAGTAAGTTCTCCTATATCATCAATCAGCACATAATTTCGGGGTGTATGGTGGTGGTCTATATCTGCATAGAACGAATCTGCAGATATGCTTGATATAGGGCTGCTTGCTATGCTGTTTCTCTCATCTAGTCCTATCCTTAAGTCCAAGGTAGAGTATTTACTGCCCAGCTGGGAAACTGAATAACTAGTGTCAGTTGAAACTGGTGCTATCATGAGAGGCTGATTGCGAATTACATCATAGTTTGTTGTTATCTTAGGCTCCAAATATAATGTGGTCTGTCTTGGCTTTGGCTGTATCACCATCATTTGTGATGGGAGTTGATACGATGGCTGTTGAGATGGTGGAGGTTGAGCCTGTGGGGTAAAGGACATAGTAGCTCCTGTTTGGAATGCTGACTGGGTCTGATAGGGTGAAACCTGCTGGTGATACAAAGGCTGCTGTTGTTGGTAATGTGACTGCTGTGTGAACTGAGTTGGTGCTTGAGTTGGCAGGGCAGGAGATGAATACTGATATTGAGCATATGGGCTTGTAGCAGGGGCAAACTGTGTTTCTGGCTGGGTTTGTGGTGGCATAAACTGGTTAAATTCTGTCTGGGGTGCAGTACGTGGTCTTTCCAAGCCATGCTGAGTTTCTATTCTGGTTGACCTGGTATTATTAACTTCACTGTCTGACATATAATCACGTTCTTCTGCTACTCCTTGGAGATAGGCACGCTCTCTCTTTTCTCTTTCTTTTAGTAGGGCTTCTTTTCTCCTATTAATGCCCATTTCCAAGTATCTCAACTTGGCATCTATTTCTTTTTCCTCCTCATCTAGCTCTGCTTGCTTCTTCCTAAGCTTGGCTGATTCACGTTCAACCAGATCCAATTCCCTGTCTATATCCTGAAGAATTTTGGCTCTGGCCATAGTGGTGGTCCTACAAATCCTTCTCCGTGAAACTGATCCCACAGAAGTATATGGGGACTGAGTTCCTGCTGTTGCTTCCTCTGGAGGTGGATTGGGCAGAGTCCTCTTCACCTTCTTTTGAGTGCTGGATGGAGTCAGGCTTGAAGAACCTTTTGACTGCAATAGAAGAAACAAGACAGAATCACTATTCTGGAGAGAAATTAATCACAAGTTATTTAAATTTTTTCAGGGTATGGCTTTATAACTTAACCGCATACTTTCCTTTGGACAGAGGAAATTTTGTATCTGTGATTAAGCAGCAGAAAATGGCAAGGAAAAGGGCTGTCAGACTGCTAAAGATGAGCAATCTAATGCAAAATAAGGGTGACACTCACTAGGACTTTGTTTAGCCTAAGATTAAAAAGTCTACCTCATATTCTTAAAATAGAATCAATGGTAATTTAAAAGTTTTTTCTTTTTTTTAAAATTTCTGCATGCTTATACATAAACATATTCAATGCATATGTGTGTGGGAGGGGAATATATATATACATACACCTCCCTTTTATATAACATTTAATTTAATAAAAAATCTGTATAATTATAAGTGTACTTATATACACATTCGTATCTAAATTTATGCATAATCTGTACAGTCGAACAGATGACTGAGCCAGACACTGAGTGCATACCCATAACCTGTAACTTGTACTGAAAACCAGACAACAAAGCAGAACTTTCTAGTGACAAGACAGGTAGTTCTTACATGATCTTGTAATTTTTGCCTCATATCTGATGCTAAATATATATATTTTCAGGGGATTTCCTTGTGCCTTACAAAACTGGTATGAGCTTTCTTCAGTTCACTGAAGACTTTCATAAATGAAATTTGTTCCAGTTAAAAAGATACAGTTTAAAACTTTAATAAAGTTAAGCAGTATAAAATTATAGCAATTTAATTCTGTCCAGATGTCCAGACTTCCTCACAGTTAATGGTAGAAGATTGATTTATCCTGATGTAGAACTATCTACCTTAGGATGATAAGTAATTCTTTTTGAGGTGCCAATCTCTCTTCATCAGCTAGGAAAGTAGACAATGCACCTGCTCAGATGCAATTTATGTTGCACCCTAAAGTACTAATGTTTTTGAAAAAAATTTTTTTTTTAAGTTTAGGCTCCCATGCAATGTATACAGATTAAAAAGCGGGACCTGAATGATTTTGAAATTGTATCCTATCTCCCTAATAGCTTCTTACAAATTTTGCCTTAGCAAAGGAAAAAAGATTGATCTACACACATACACTGAAGCAAAAGAAAAATCTGCTCAGCCATTACAGAATGCAGACGTATTAACAGCAACATATGGAAACATTTTAGCTCAGTTTAAGAAGGGAAGAATAAAAAACAATATTGATGAAATTGACTCTCCTGCCTCTGCAGGCAAGGACAGCATTTCTGCAAGCATTAACTGCTTTTAATTAAAAATGGCATTTCTTTTGAAATAAACAAATAAATTCATTCACATAAGATATCAATAAGATTAATTTTAAGTAGGAGTTTATAAATCAGTATTTTCCCAGTTTATTTTAATATAGCATCAACAAACTACAAGTTTTAAGAAGTGTTGACAATCCCCTTTTGCTGCTCCCCTGTTACCTAGCTTTAACAAATTACAAGAATCATCACACGGTTTGCCATGGATCTTTAAGGAAACATTCACTACCTTTCCAAGTGCCATTTAAGCTCTTTTATTCTCTTCATCTAAATTCCATTAACTTTTGCACGTTTCAGATTTCAATAAAAGCAATTTAATATTTTCAGCTTCCCGTGGCCATTTCACAAACCCATGTTGTGCCAACAAATCAAAAGAACTAATTTTCTCTTGCTCAGTGTGTACTTATAAGCAAAGACAAATTAATCATCTACAGTAGGTCTAGTTGGCTAATGATTTATATTGTAAAATCAGTGTAATACCACTGTTATTTCCCCCTCCTGAACTGAAATAGGAATCACAGATGGTGAAGCAGTCACAGATGGTCACTGGTATTGGGAAGCGCTATTAATAACACAGTCATTAAAAGGTCTACAATACTTTATGGAATTAATATTTTCAGATGATAGTTAAGTTGCTGATGCATAAATTTCAGTGTCAGATTACCATGTATTTTATCAAAAAAACCCCAATATTTTGTTTATAGAACACTCTGTATATGAAGAAACTTAGACTAACAGACATTATAGGAAGAAGTACCACCTGCTTTTAAAAAAGTATTGATAACCTCTAGTTCTCAGCTACTATTCTCACAAAAGGCAATTCTTAATAACTTTTATTTGATATTTATATTGGGACAAGAAAAAAAAGTATTTTAGTACTGTGATAAAATGTGTGCCTTTTTCTTCTTCCTGGATATTTCAATCATCACTTATATTAGCATGCTCCCTGGGAACTGTCTTAGTATATTGAAGGGAAGTTCAACTACAGTATTTTGACAGATAACTTTAAAGTGGCTGGTTTTAGTTTTTGCATTTCCTTTGAATTTGTTAATTAGCATGGAAAAAAAAAAGAGAAGCTAGGGCTGATTTTTGCCAAATTCTAATCTCTTTATCAAAAAGAATTGGGAGTGGAAAGGAGTAATTCTGCTGTCTAGTCCTAGCCCTGTAATTTTAGTCCTTTTCTCACGTTTATAATGTTACGCTCCTTTTACATTTGAAGTACCCAAAGGAGAGATGGGGCAGAAACTTTCATGAGACCACTCTGGAGCCATATAAACCTAGCAAATACAAGCAGGCATTCTTAGACCTTACAACCACTGGTTAAAGGTTAAGTTAGATGTCAGACAGGCGACCTTAGCAAGCTCTCTGACTGAATAAACAACGAAGTTTTCTACTATATTTTATCATGTTTTTCATCTTAATTCTAGTCAGTTTACTTCTAGCTATGTATTAGCATCCTCATTAATTTTTAAAAATAATTTTTTGTCTAGCAAATGATCACTCTAAATGTCGACTGTAACTTTCAAAAACTAGAAGTCAATTATTCTGTTTTTTGTTTTACCATGATGTTCATATAAATGTTATTACTTTATTGTTGACCCTTGTATAATTTTACATTAGTCTGGGATATCTCTTCAGGATGGACTTAATGGTAATCAGGTCTGCTTCTGAGGCAAAGCTGACCTTGTTAAAATAAGGCCAAAGCACGTGCTTGAAATAAAGCTATAGAGATGTTCTCCCCAATACTACAAACCAAAGAAATGAGGAACAAACAATCTTCCCCTTCCACCGCCACTCCTTAGGCCTGAGAAAGTTTTGAAATAAACATAGGAGAAAGTCTTCTCAGTCTTGCAGTTCAGTGACAAGATAACATCGCAGTAAGGAAGTGAAAACACTGAGCTGAAGGTTGCATGCAAACAGATTTAGCAAAACCTTCCTTTTCTGCCTTGCCAGTACACATTAGTCTTGATGTGAGCTATCATCTGAGTTTGAATTTATAGAGGTCGTCTGGACAAAGGCTTTTGAACCCTGTTAACTTGTGTGGTGACTTCGGAATAATTCCTTTCCAATGACCATCCTGTTCCTTGCGAATCTTTCTAAAAATACCTTTTTCTATCTCTTTTTGTCTCTTTTAATTTGATGTCATTGTTGACAAAGCCAGCAAGACTCTGATCCACCACAAGAATCAGTCAAGTACTAGGAAATATTAATATGTTCTGCTCCTTTTTATCTGTTTTAAAGAGATAGTTTACTTTGGGGGACAGAATGGCTCAGGATACCCAGGGTGAATTTCTACCTCTAAACACTGTGTTTGATTCTAGCTATACAATCTTTCTTGTCCTTTCTCAAATGAGTTTTTGAACATGATATGCTGCTCTCCATTCAGGTAGCCATGCTTGGATATTAGCTTCATTTGCTCTCAGAAACTCAGCTTTCACACTTGAGCATACAGCTCTTGCATACTTCTTGCATGTTTTGAATTTTACTAGTAAAAATGTAATCCTTATTATTCATTCCTCTTTTAAAATTTTCTGTGATCACAACACAAACCAACTTCTTCTTCAGTCCTCTTTAGAGCTGACAAAACAGACCTGTACTTATATATTTTTTTTTGTATAAGTAGGGAAAAATCCTGAAAATAATGTATACAATATGAATACATATATGTATTTGCAGAAGTCAGTTACAATTGTGATGACAGCAGATTATTAGTTTTCCATCACCAGACTCTCTATGTAATAGACATGGTGATGTCAGACTACTACAGCCTGTGGTGCTGTGAAAAGCAAAGGTAAAGTGGATTATAGATGAGGCTACTCCTCTGCCACGGTCCCCAGAAGACTCAACAGCATGGTAAAAATCCTGTTCTATACTGTAAAAGAACAAAAAATCACCCTCTGCAGGGTGAGGTTTCCTGAAACATTTCAACAGGCTTGAAATGTCAGCAGAAAGTTGGCTGTATACTGATTTTTCTGCTACCAGAAAAACAATGCAAATAATATTTTTTGTCTTCAAACAAGGACCATGCAGTCAATAAACTTGCTCGGAAAACTTAGGACTAGCTACAGGCTGACAGATGAATGCTGATGTGTTAAATGAAATTACTGGGAATAAACTGTTTTCATCGGATAAGATGTCAGGTAGTGGAGGGACAGAAATTACTCTCCCATTCAGAAAAAAAATCACCTAAGGTTGGGAGTAATGCATATTGTTAAGGTGAAGCCTGTGCTGTAGCTCGCTTTCCAGCTCTCACATCTTGGATTTTTTCATGTAACAAAACCCTTCCCAAATGCAACCCCTCCAAAGCCCCAAAATGCAGAGTTAAAATTGCAATTGTAACACAGTTGTTCTACTTATAAAGGGTTGGAATGTGTTACTCAGTCTTACAGCATGTGCTCTTCATTGTTAGAAATGTATCATAAGGAAGAATCAGAAATTTTGGCAATTCATTATTTTAAACATTTAATTTACTGCAAAGAATCCATGAAAATCTGTTATCATTCATTAAGGATTTCTCGTTAATTTAACAGTATCTTTAAAATTGCTTGCAAATGAGACCTAACTCTTAAAGATACTAACATAATACACTAGTATTAGATTACTTCATTTTAAGTATGGAATCCTTAACTACATCTTCTTATAGGTGCAGAGGTTTTGAACAATGTCTTTTAAGTTGTCCTATGAAAAGGAAGTTTCTCATGTAAGTTTTTATGGACACTTCTGGACTTAATGTCTATTATGTGGTAACTGCTGATGAGAAGGGATTAACAAACATTAGAGCAAGAATATTGAGAAGCTTCTCTGCACTGTCTAAGGCTGACATAGGGACACTTCTACGGCATGAAGAACCAAAGAGGGTGGGAACCCTCCAATGAAGCCATCAGGTTAAGGGAAGCAGACGAGTTGTGTATGGTAAGGAAAATATATAGAAACATGTATTTAATAAAAGCTGGTCTCATCAGCAGTGCTGAGAATGGAGTAATACATGCTCTGAACAAATTCTAACCAATAGTAAAACCTTATCATACAACCAGTACTGCCTTGGCTTGTGTGCCATTGCTGGCAAGGGTAGTGGAAGATTAATTTGATGAGCTGAATTTGGCCTTGTATCTGGGAGTGAAATACCCTGCTTCATGAGTAATATACTAGAGCTTTCCTTTAATGTAACTCTTGTCTTTTTCTTTTCTGAAAGTATGTTGCTCTGGGGACTGAGCAGTCAGGCAGAAAACTAGTTTCTAAATCACTACACAGCAGCACTGAGATGCCAGTCAGTCTGATTTTCTGTCTTGGATTTTTCTTTTTTTCCCACTCCTTTTCAGGCCTCTAAAGATAAATTTCTTTTCTGTTAACACCAATATACAACTTTTAGAAACAGTCTATTCCAAAACAATAAGAATTTTTCAGGTTTTTTGCTTTCCTTCATGTCAGTCAGTCATTCATTTCTCAGATAAGCACTTTTTTACTTTCCATCCCCTTACTTCTTTCATTTTCTCTGTAAAATTGTTTGAAATTGCCATTTCCACTTCAAATGCAAGGGGGACAGCACAGTGCACTTCCTAACAGCTGACATGACGTGAGATATCAACTTCTTTCCTCCGTTAAACACATAAAAGCCCATATGCTTCTTTTGATCTTGAGGGGAGAAGGGAGAAATTAAAAGGAAATTTGATATGCAAACTACAGACAGATGTGGCTCTTACACTGTGATTTTCAAAGGGATCTAAATCTACATTTCATCTACTTTATGAGAGCAGACGTAATAGTTGTTCCCAGTTGTTTGCACAGAAGACAGTTTTACACAGACTAACTGATTTGTGATTCATTTGGAACAGGACTGACAAATTTGCCTGTAAAGGGTAATGGGGCAATTCCCTTCTCAATTTCTAAAAATTAGAAATAGCAGTTTAAATCAGCAGTAATACATTATTGAAAAATCAGTTTGTGAGAAAAATGAAATCCAGTGTTTTGAAACTTTGATCTAAATAGTGTAATTGGAACAACATTCCGTGTACGTGGATTCAAAAGGTGTTAGACAACATACACATTATTCACAAGCTTACATTTTAATTCCCTTACCTTACATGTACAGATCATATCTATACTGTTTGCTTTTTCTGCTCGCTGAAGACAGTCCTTTGTCCCAATTACCTAAGTACAATTCACCACTTTTTGTAATTTTTTTTTTCTTTCATAGCTTAAGCCTTATGCAAAAGGGAAACGTTTCTGGCTAACTCACAGCACCGTTACCTTCCAAACTCATTATTTTCTTTTTTATTGTTAATTTTTTTCCCCTCTGCTATCCTTTGCTATTTATCTTTGCAACCATATTACTTGTCTTTGCAAGGTGGACTTGGATAGGAGTTTATGTGAGAGATTCACTGTTCAATTATATTAAATGTATATAGAAGTACAGGTATCTCAGTTACTTTGCACTGGGGAAACGTCTCTGGCAGATTGGTTCAGACAATGGGCTTCTGTCAAGCCAACAGAAAGAGTCAAATTGTCAGAGCTGAGTATTGCTTCTGCATTGAAATCTCTTTACCAAGTGGGCTCAATATTTTCCCCACTATTCAATCTCTGAAAAAGAAGAGAAGGAAAAATAAGGAAAAGGAAGGGAAAGGGGGAAAGGAGAGGAGAAGGGGGAAAGCCTGTCCTCAAACCAGAGGAACATGGTCAGAATTTCTTTTCTGAATGACAAATACAGATTTCATACTTTGCTATAAAAGGCTTGAAAACATTGCAGGAAATATACAGCTGCTATGTAGGCAATACCTACTGATGCTTCCTAAATGCTTGTCTTTATATGCTTTGTACTAAGATATGTTAAATATTCTCAAGTATTTTATTTATATATCAGTATACTAAAAACTATTGAGGGACTTCGCAGAAGGAAAATACTATTCTACCCTTGTTGCAATACCGTGTTTTCAGCATCAACTCCAGCTCAAACTCTGACAGCTAAAGTACCACAGCCCTAGTCCAGGGCCAAAGCCTGATAAAGAATTTAAAACAAATCCCTTTGACCGTGAATTAAAATCTTTCCTCATTTGCTAATTACTTTTAAGAAGATAGCCAAGTTTTGTTTAAAAGAAAAAAGGAACAAAATGATGGATTTTTCTATACACCATCTTCAACATGACTCAGGAAAGTTTTTGAAGAGATTTTTTAAGCATATTCTACTTTGACAACCCAAAAGATTATGATATAAATGACAAAACAGAGGACAAGGTATATAGAAATCTATGTATTGCATAACAGTAACTTGACTGTTATGACAGTAACTAACATGAGAAAGATTCACTATATGGAGAAATAAAAATGGCAAAACTAGAATTCCTCTGAGGTAGGTGCTTAACAATACAAAGCCTGTAGATTCATGGTGACTACGTACTATACTATAACATTGTATACTACATTACAACATAATTAGTGTTTCTTATCAGTCATCGCTTCTTTTTCTCCCCCCTGTATTTTCACTGACAGTTTAAAAGGCATTTTACATAAATACAGAACCGAAAATACTCAGAACTTCTCTGCCTTATCTGTTATCAAAAGTTATCAAAAGTTCTATGATGTGGATGGACAATTTGATGCCTGTGATAGATTAAGATACACATATTGTTTGCACATGATGAGCCCTGTCTCCAACACAACCCATTTTTGGATTACTAAGTAAGTAATAACAAAGAACTGTACCTTAGTAATGTGTTTCAATACAGAGGCAATGTGATTCTGCCATTGGTAATTGAAACAAGCTATATTAAAGGATATTGTACCAAAATATTAACTGTTAGCCACAAAGCTACTTGTGGCAGTAGAGAAAGGCAACTTTATCTTCAAATAACAAAATCCTTGAAATAAATCTTTCTTCATTTAATGAAATAGCCTTAGCATGGGCTCATTCACTAATAGTAATCAATAATACACTGTTTCTCATCATGTAACACACAAATCACTATGTGTCATACCCCTCAGTCAGAATAATACATTTTATTCAAAACTCAGATCTCATCTATGGAAAATTTTACTGGATTATAAAGAAAATTTTCCCAGTAAATGAGAACATACTTTATTTTTTTTTCCTTTGCAATCCAACTGAGAATCCTGGCCAGAAAATACGCGTGAGAAAAATTCAGAACAGTTTATACTTATCAGTATGATATGCATATGCTGAATTAGCACCATCTGTTTTCAACAGATATGAGGCTACTTTTCAAACTTTCAGCTACAATT